>NDXB01016190.1:0-100434 GCA_002631895.1 Agapornis roseicollis
ACGCTACTTGAGCAATGCTTCAGTGGTTGTCTTTTGGATAGACCCTGATCTCTGGTGATTCCCAGGCATAGCCTTGCTTTGAGTCAACAAATGAGGATAAAACCCACTGCGTGTGTGTGAGACTGCTTCTAGCACTGGAAACAGATCCCTGGGGTTTCCTCTTGGCAGGCAGAGCACCTTCTTTGAAGAGCCCAGAAATTTAATAGCCTCTCTCTTTCTCATCACTGATTTGCTTTCCCTGTGCACAGCCCCACTTTGAGCACAGAACCTCGCTCCTCATGTGCTAAGCTGCTCTTGGTATACCTCTGTACATCACTCCTGTTGTCGCTTTGCCCGTTCACAGGGCATGTGTCCACCGCACGCCTACTCTTTATGTCAGTCCATTTTACTTCTCACACCTCTAGTCTGCCTCTTGGATGTGGTGAGTCTGCACCATCTCCTTTCACGGGGTGGGAGCTACAGGGGGTGAAGGAGCAGAGGACAGAAGCTGCTGTGCAGGGAGCACAGGGCCAGCATTGACCTTAAACAAATCTGTACCTGGGGAGCGATGAGAGGAGGAAGTTCAGGAGCCAGTTTTGTCAGGAGCCAGCAGCTGTGTGTGCCTGGCCTCTGCCATGCGAGCTTTGGCTTTCCGTGAAGGGCAGGGAGGGATGCTGCATGCAACAAGCGTTTTGCAACCTTCAGTTGTGCTTCTCGGTCTGGAGGCAGCGGTCGGGTGAATGGCAGTAAACATCATTCTCTCTAATTATGGATGTGTGAGAGATTTGGGAGTACAACTCATAAATGGTAATGAGATGCTTAAGGCATAAATCAACTGCATATCAAGAGGAGAACAAACTCCCCTCAACTGTGCTCCACACAGCCCAGGTAGTGACCTGACTGCAGCACCCTACCTGCCAGGGCTGTGATTACTTCTCATTTCGTGCCTGCAGTTTTTGGCAACTGTGTAAAAATATCCCATTTCCTGTAGTAAATGAATTGGGATTTGTGTTTTGCCTTGATGTAACTCCTCCTCCTCTAATATGCTGCATTGTCCATTGATTTGCCTAATTATGTGTATTACAACCGCATAAGGCGCTGGGTAGCAGCAGGGGTCCGTACTGTGGAGAGGAGGAGGGTGATTGCTCCATCTGTTCCTCCGAGCCGCTGGGAGAAGCATTGGAGAGTGAAGTGGGAAATGGAGGGGAGGAATTACCATTTAGTGCAGGTGCCTCTGGAAGGGGAATCCCACTGCCAGGTGCTGGCATGCAGCTCTCCTGAGCTCCTCGAGTGTTTAATTACCCTATAGCGAGCCTTCCCATCTCAAATTAGAGCCGGCAATTGCAACTGGAGTCTTGAAACAAAATGGGGAGTGTATTAGCGCTTAATCTATTTCACTGTAGAGACCTGCATTTCTCATTCCGCAAGATTCATGCCCCATTCGGCTGGATTTAAAAGCAGTTACCTGGAATTAGGTGATTAATCTAAAGATCTGAATGTAGAAGTGTAAAAGCAGACAAGGTCAAAGCACCTGAGCCTGTGAATCAGGGTTTCAGTGATGATAGGCCAAAAAGAAAGTGCAATACTTTGTTCTGTGGGTTTAGGGAGAAGTGGCTCAGGACTATCAGAGCCAGAGCTGGGAGTAACAGGCAGAGCATAAGGACAAGCTGTCACTGCTACTCAGTGTTTGCTGTCCTGGACAAGCAGCTTAATGCCTCTACGGCTGCTCCTCCTTTTCCCACCCTGAGGATTGCTGATGGATCAATAGTGGCAATAGGTAATGTGTTGCTCACTCTCCTGCTGATTTCTGCTAGGCTGCTAACAGCTGGAAGCAGGTAACTCATCAGATCAGTTTGTTTGTTAGTCCAACTGGAAAATACCTGAGGAATAAAAGATGGCCAGGACGTGTTGTGTGCCATTGTAAGGACTAATGCACAGGGGCTGTAATGTCCTGGAAATAATGCATTTGGAAGGTGGGAGACTATCATTAAGTTAAAGTTGTGGTGTGTATCCTTCCAGGTTTTAAATTGCCTTAACAGTTGGACCGGTGCTGTAAGGAGTTACAGTGTGCATCTGTGCGGGTTTGTGTCCATGGGCTGTATCCTAACTCTGCTGTACCTGGCACATTACTCAGGAGCTGCAAGCCCTGACATTAATTTAGGAATTCTCTGGGATGATCACATCACTAAGACAGCATTAGAAAGCTGAGAGAGTTTTGGTCCATCCTTCCAGGTGCTTTCCCATGCTGCTTTATACCTGTTGTGAGTGGCTGCTCTGTGCCTGGTCCCTATAGTTGGGGTGAAGGAGTGAGCTCAAACTGCCTCTCCCCAAGACCTGGTGTATGTTATAACACTTTGCTTTCCTTCCTAACTCTGCAGTACCTGTGCCCTGCTCAGGTCTGCAAAGCAACATCTGAGCTGCTTTGGGAAACAGCAGAGGCAGAGACACGGGAGCACAAACAGCATGCCTGGAAGGATTGCTGTGGCACCGTGTGGGAAGGACCACGGCTCCATCCGCAGTGACACAGCAGGCTGTATCAAAAGTCAGAGTTGTGTGAGGATCATGTAGGAGAGCTATGAGGCTGGGCCGAGGTGCCTGGCAGCGCTCCAGTCATTCATCCCTGCTCTGAAATATTAGGCAAGGATTTGGCTTGAGGCGCCGGTGGAAAGTTGCCTTTTGTCTTCAGATGTCTGACAGCAGACTTCATTGGCCACGGTAGTGAAAGATGTGTACAGCCTCTGAGAGTGAGTGCAACGGTTCTAAAAGTTGGGAGGAATCTTTATTCCAAGAAGATACTGATGCTAACGTGATTATGCTCTCAAATCCTCAGGGATTTGAGTTATGAATAATTACAGCTATACATCTTTCCTGACTCTGTTCTGTATTGCAGAAGCAGTAAGCTTGTGCAGCCTTGATCCATGCTCTTAATGACCCTAATGAAAAGTCCTAGATTGTGCTATTGTTATTAACTGCACAGCTGATCGGGTGTCAATGAACGTGTAGCGCAGGCAGCAGAGGAAGCCTCTGTGTGTGCATGTGTGTGTGTGCACATGTGTTAATCAATTTGCTTTCCAAAGTGGCTAAAATCAAGTCTGAGGGGTTCCCCTGTGAGGTGATTTCCCCAGGTGCTGCTCAGTTTGCAGCCTTGGTGCTAACTGCTTCTTACGCTAATGGTATCCTCTCACCAGAGAAAGCATCCCTACTTCAGTCTGAAGTGCTTGGCAGAAGCTGTAATTGAGGTGTGAAGTGACTTTCCACACAAGAACCTGCCTTCCAGTGCTGGGCTCCTCCTTTGTCTCCCTGCAGAACGCTATTAGCGGAGGCTCTTTGGCAATTAGCTGTTTATAAATGGTCTTGGGAGCCTATTCCTATTACTGCTATTCTGTTTGGGTTGTTAATGCTCTGATATGCACCTTAAATCCCTTAAAATAAAACAAACGTGGAAATGTTAGCACGCCAATTGTGGTAATAAATGTAAGAGAACAAAATATTTATAACATAAACTATCTTTGGCCCCAACTTTATCAAAACCAAGCTGCAGTTGTTACTTTTTTAATACTGATAGTTACTGGAACAGGAATGATGAGGCTTAGAAATACAGTTTGAGATCATTTTTTGCTTAACGAGTCATTAGCTGTATTAATTTAGTATAGATTTATATGGGGGAAAATCAAAACTAAAGAAAATGATGATGTATTAGGGTGGTAGGAGGTAGGATTCAAATTAATCTGAGGGAGCAGGTGAAGTCCCAGTCCTTTAAGAGAATCAGTTGGATTTTGGCAAGTCACAGGAAGATATCCGCATTGATAATGCGATACAGACCCTGCTGCACGTGCTTGCGTGGATGGGAATGCAGCAGGCATTGTGCTGGCAGCCCTGAGCTGTTGCCTGCTGCTGCTGAGGGATTGACATCAGCTTTCACCAGGGGCCTCTCCCTCACCAGGTCCTGCAGAAAGGCCTGGAGTTGTAGTATCAGGTTTTCCTGGCTGTTATTTTAATAGAGCCCTGGGTTTTAATACAGCCCAGGTATTTCCACTGGATCCAAGCCCAGGTACAAAAGAAGGAAAAAGGGTCTGAGGAGGAGAGAATGCGGGATAGGAGACAGGTAATTTGGGCTTATTACCCTGCTGCCATTCTCTTGAGTGGCCACAGGCACCTGCCAGCATCTGCTTCCCTTAAAACAGACATGGCAACACTTCCTTGCTGTGCTGCAGTGCTCCCAGTTACCAGCATGAAAGAGATGAAATCTGTGTTCAGATTCTATTTTTGTCTTAAACTTGTGTTTCTCTTACTTAAATTACAAGTTAATCAATGGTACAACATAACTGAATGATGTAGTTTAACTGGGCCAGAAAGCTGGAGAAAAACTGACAGCTACAAGCTGTAGCTGTCAAAGCCCCACTGTGATACAAACATTGGATGTATAGATTGGGAAAAGTGGGCTGGATGACTGACAGCGAAGGGGAAAATGTAAGTACCTGTAGGCATCCAACACTGGAAGTGTGGTTTGAGTGCTAAACTGACCACTGCATCACACAAGCAATTACAAGCTGTGTGGTAAGCAGATGTGAACTCCGGGGAGGTTTTAAGCTGGTGTAAGGCATGCATGAGGTCAGGCAGAAGAAGATACACAAAACTCCCCTGGAGAGCATGAGCCACACATGCTGGAGTCCCGGCTGGATTTGGTCCATGAGCATGCTGGTGTGATGGTGTAACTGCTATGGTGAGCCGGATGCTGCCTTCTGCCAGCCAGGGCTGCTTGTGCTTGGAGCCATGGGGCTCTGCAAGCAGGCACAGTGTGGGTTTGCAGCCTAGGATGGAGCACAGGGGGCTGTGTTTAATCCACCCTGAAGATGCAACAAGAAGGTGTTAAAGCACAGTGTCTGTGGAGGCTGGCTCTATGTTCAGCCACAGGAGATGCTGAAGCCCCATGGGCTGTGATCATGTTTTCTATGATGAGCTTTAAGCTACAGCTCTACCAGGCTTTGATGAGACTTTTGGCACTACCATGTCCTGGAGGACAGCTTTCTGTGAGGACAAGGGCATCCTTTCAGCTGAGGGAATGGAGAGTCCTATTCCAACTTGGTTGTGGCTGCTGCTGTTTTGTCCCCTGGGCTCAACCTCAAGTCCTTACAGCAACCTGGCATAGCAGATTCAATGGAGCAAGAGGCTGGGAGCTCTGCCAGAGGTGAGACCACAGCTTTCCTGGCCCCTTCCCTCACTGGTAAGTTTGCATCTTGCTTTGCGGGATGTGGACAGGAAAAAACGGACACGTTCGGCTCAGACTCAAAACGAAGCTGCTGAGCTGCAAATTCCATCAGCACTGGGAGATGCCGAGGTGCCCAGCAGCGGGTGGGGTGGGAAATCCAAACCTGGAGACTTCACAGGCAGCAAGCTGCTGGGGCCTGGCGAGCTATGCAAAACAAACTGAAGAGCCCGATGAAAAACTTCTCCAAGCTGCCAGCCTGTATTTTCACTCCACCCTAGTCCAAAAGCAGCCCCTGGCAGTTATTTGTTGGCTGAGATTAGTACGTGGGTGTCTTTAATCTCAAAGGCTAAATTGGAGAAAGCAGTTTCAGTTTGGGCAAACCCGCCCGTGTTCAGTTCAGTTCTGCGAGTTCTGATCCTCTTTTTCCGTTACTTTCTCCCTGTTGCTACAACAATTAATTAAGAATGGTTCTGCTGAACCCTGTTGATTCATTTGGCACTTGGAAGCTTAATGAGGTGTAAACCTGCAGGCTGTGGCAGCGATATAGCTGACATGGTAATTTATATCAATTGGCGTGATTAGTCCGGGTCCTCAATCACCGCATTGTTTCTCCATGCAATCTGTCATAGCCCTAACAGGGGGACCTTAACGCTGGATTTCTGTTACATTGGCAGTAATGTTCTCAAGGTGCTGCTAACAAGGAAAATACAACTCATGTGATGCTTAGAGAATAGCAACATACAACTTGCGTCTGTAATAACATGTACTTTTCACTCCAGAGATGACTGAGATCCAGGCTCCGGAGCTGCCTGCTGTCTAATTTGTGTTTGCAGTTACTGCAGCTGCAGGTCTGGAGTGCAAATACCTGCTTGAAGATGTAACTTCAGTTGCTGTGGTGGTTTGGGAGGGTTTTCTTTCGAGACACAGAAGCACCTGGCCAAAGCTTCTCACTGCTTCAGTCTGTTAGGAGCCTGCTGTGAAAATCACTTTGTGGGTGGCCGTGTTCAGTCTGCCTTGACAATATTATTCATCAGTAACTATTAGTTCTGCAAATTTAGTCAGGGACGTTGAAGCCACCCTAGAGGAGTTCTGTCTTCTATCAATCACCCACAGCAGAGGGGTCGAGTAGAGCACAGCAAGGGTTGTGTGACCTCTCTGCAACCACATGCACTCCAGCTATGTCATCGGTGGTGCCACTGCATCCTATTAACTTCCATGTTCTAAACAAATGCAACTGTTCAGAGTTCTGGAAATGACTTGTTGGTGATGAGGTATGACAAGAAATAGGAGGAAAAGCTCCCTTTTGGCAGCGTAGGCTCAGCAAAGCCAACAATGAAGTCATCAATCAATAGCTGTATCTCTGCTGTTCAAAACCAGTTGGTTTGTGGGGTAAACATTCAGATAGGATGGTGCAGTTATGCAAGCTCAGGTTTGGAAGCATATTGCCTGTTGCTGTATCATCTCCAGGTATCCCTGTACACATGTGCCTTGTTTCTGCCCTTTGCTGTGTGAGGAGGGCACTCTGTGGGCCACCAGTGAGCCCGTTGCCACATCCTGGCTTGGGGCAAGGGCTGGGACAATAGTGAAGACCATAGTGAGAGCTGCTGCTGGAGACAAAGAAGTGTCAGAGCACAGCAGGACATGTGAGGAGTTACTGTGCAGCAGTGGCACAAGGGCTTAGCAGAGGGCAGTAAAGCAGCCCTGGCAACGGGGGGTGGTTTAAATCAGTTTGTGCAGTTTGTATGGAGATGGAGCTACTTTTGTTTAATCTGAAGAATGGAAACAATCGAACCACCCCTGCCCTCAAACCAGAGACATGAGAAATTGAGCTACACCACCATAAACCCAACTTAGTGTTCCCCTAAAGTGGGTCTCTAATCAGGTTAAATGGATACATGAATAAACCTAAAGAGCAGTACAATTAAGGTAAAGATCTTTTTAATGTTTGCAGAACCAGCAGGAAGCTGCTGGTCCTTATGGAAAAGAAAATCTGTCATAAATTCTGCATCTTCAATGTTAAGGATTTTAAACTAAACAATGGGGCCAGGGTGGATCCATTCCTGTAACAGGACTCTTCTGTACCACTGCAGTTGCATAAAGTAATTTTAATGCCCTTTCTATTTTCAGTGCAGAGTCCTTAGAGTAAATGAGTGTTTGACCTGTAACCACGGAGAGTGGTATTCACTTTGGGGCCTATGTGTAGAGAAATATAATTTATTTTAATGATATTTCAACTAATGAGCTTGGCTAATAGATATTTCTGAAGCCCTTTATAGGGGTTCAGTCATGGGACAACATGCCACTGGGCACAAATGCTCGTTTACACTGTGAAATGTCAGAGAATGGCCCATTTATTAGTAAAGTGCATTTTGTTTGATTTTTAAGAATATATTTCCATAAATTACTGGCCCAAGAAATGAAATAAATCAGCAGCTATTCAATGGGATCTTAAATGTTAATTGAGAGTCATAGGAATGACTGGAGCCAAAGGAGAGAAGGGCATGGTGGGGGTGAGCTCTGATGAGTGTTTGCTTGGGGGCTTGTGTCACCTGCATGGTGTGCTTTACTGACAGGTCTCCTGTAAGTGCTTTCACCCCAGGTCTGTATTACCTTTTGATGATGGGTACCTTGGCCAGAAACCTCCTCATGGCCAGGTTAATGTCCTGCTGCCCTGGGTGCTGGCTGCTGAGTGAGTGGGGGTAACTGGCTGTGCTGGGGCTGCTCCTCAAGCCTGAACTGAAAAGTGAGCCCCAGGGAAGGAGGAGGATTGAGAAACTCTCTCAGGACCAGAAAGGTGATGATCAAATGAGTCACCACGGCTATGCCCTGGGTACCAAGTACAGGCATTTGAATTACTTCTGTGTAGGCTGAGGTGTCCTCCCTGTAGACCTGGTTGAATCTTGTGCCTCATCATTGTTCCTTCCTGCATTCTTATTTTGCTCAATGCTGGCTAACCAAGGTTGCCCTTTGAGGGAAGATGGTTCCTACCACAAGAGCATCTGTGGCCAGTTTGAGCTGGTCGCATTTTCAGCATCCCCAGAACTTTCCAGGACTGGAGAGGGAAAACTATACCTGTTAAGTCATTGGATCAGGGAAAATGGGAAGGGAACAGACCTTTCAAGGGCCATTTTCCAGCCCTCAGGCAGGTTGATCTGTGTCAAAATCATTCCCAGCAGCTGTTTATTTAACCCACCCTTCAGCTCTGCCAGCACTGGATGTCTCACAATGTCTCCCTGCCAGCTCCGTAGCAGTTTCAGTTACAGCCTGTGGCATGGATATATTGTTGTACAAGTGCTTCATAACAAGGATGGTGGGTTTCTCTTCCTCTTATTATCAAGCAGCAGTGTTGCGAAGCTCCTTTAAGCCACAGAATAGTGGAAGCAGAGGGAGGGGGCAAGGGCAGCAATTAAATCGGTGTGAGTCTTATCTGTGGGCAAGCCCTGGGGCTGCTCAGTGCTGCAGCAGGACCCCAGGTCTGAACCCACCCCCGTCTCCTTTTGTCTTCCTTGTGTCCTGTGAAATGGTTTGGGTTTGTGCCCTCCATCCTTCTCCCAGGTCTTGGTCCAGGCAGGGAGCGAACAGCACCAGACAGGCTGCTCTGCAGGTAGAGCTGTGGCACCTCCCAATGCCAGCAGCCTGGGTCTGTGCTGAGCAGCTGAAAGATTATAGTGATCAATTTGGTGAGAAGGGAGATTTTTCTCCATCTGTCCACCCTCAAGGCTCTATTTCCTCATAAACCATTCCCCGAGACATCAAGGAAATTGGAGCTGTTCAGAAATGGAATAGATAGTTAACCCAAAATGAATGAATATCTGACACACTGGCTGGCTCTCCTGAAACAGAAGGGAAGCAGCCAGCTGAACCAATGGCTTTCCTGCAGCATGCTGATTTTTCAGAACAGGAAAGTGCCTTTGTAGCTGTTGTTTTCACCCAGCATCGTTCATCCCCGAGCTCAGTGAAGTGATTGCAAACTCTCCTCCCCCACTGCTCAAAGGTGCCTCTTCCCCAAACCATGCAAGATGGGGGGCCTGAGATCCAGCCCCCAATACTGGGGTGCTGTTGTGTGCCCTGGCTGTGTTGTTAGTGCTCATTAGGAAAGCCTGGGGCTAACGGACTGGTCCTGGCTGGCCTCGGCGGCTGCCATTCCCTCATTTGGCATATGGGCTCCCAGGCCCCAGGCTTTCTGTTCATTGAGTAATCTAATGTGTAATGTGTTTTGATTCTCCTTTTAAAGGAATAGCAAAACATGAAGAGGAGAAGACATTTTAAAGAGTATATATCTGTGAAGCTTCCATGTCCTGTAATCCTCTTGGCTTCATTAACGCTTGGTGCAAGTTGCTTGAAGCGGGAAGGTCACCTCTGGGGAGCTGCTGCAGGTTTCCAGGTGGGACCTTGGGATACAGCAGGGCCACTGCCTCTATTTGCCTCTTGGAGCTGGATGAATGGGAGGGATGTAATTCTGTGTCCTTATCCTAGTGTGCCCCTCTCCCTGTGCTGGTTCTTGCATGGATTTTAACTGTCTCTTCCTCCTCCATCACTTTTTTTTCCTCACTGCGAGCCTGGAGAACATTTCTTACAACCACACACAGGCTTCTTGCCAGCTGAACACACACCTCTGATACGCTCATGCATTTGCAGACTTTTCTTAGTGCATGTTCTCTCAAATAGTTTTCAAGCCACCTGCCAGGGATTTTCTTTTCCTTTGCCATCACATGCTTGAACTGCTCAGGACCACTGCATGCACATCTAAAGAGCTGCAGTTACAGGAGAGGGCCTGACGCAGAAGTGCTATCTCCCATTCTGTGGCATTATCTGCAGAGCAGCCTCTCTGCATGTGCAAAGACCTGCAGAAGCTGTAGTTTCTCCTACAGGAGATGCCTAGCCAGCTGGTGTCTCTCCTCCTCGCTTCAGGATAGCTTCTATAATGCACAAAATCTCAGCTTTAACATGGCAAAATTTGCATGTCCTTAACTGCCGCTTCATTGCCTCATTCTGTAAGGTGCTGTGTGTGACCTGGTTTAGCAGCTCTTAATTCTGTGGTTCTTATTGTTCTCAAGGGGTTAATTTGTTCTTTCATGGGTATATGAGTAGGTCAGAACATGTGTGTCGCTGCATCTCTGACCAGGGTACCAGTATGTGCAGGGGGCAGTGGGGTGGGATGCTAAAGAAGGTTGAATGGGAAAGCCAAGACTGGACAAGACTATCCTTATGGGCCAGCGCAGGAGAATGAGCCCATTCCTCAGACAGGCCAAACAAAGTTGTGAGGTTCTGGGTGTGAAAAGAACCTGCAAGGAGAGTGCTATGGATGGACATGTGGGTGAGCCTGCTGAAGGGAAAAGCTGAGGGTTTTCTGTAGGTGTGCATAGGGGTGACTTTCCTGAGGGCCAGACATGGCCAAGGAGCATGAGCTGGAAGATGGTGTTGCTCCTTGGAGAAGCTGGGAGCTGCAGGGCAGACCTCAGTGTCCCTCTCTGCCCTGTTCAGCCCACGGGTGCTCCGCCGCCCTGAGGACATGAAGGCACCACATGGTTTTATTTTTGCCTAGAGCTGTCTGTCTGCCAGGAAAGCTTCTCCCACACATCCTGATCAGAGGCTGCGTGGGCAGCCCCCAGCAGCTGGTGCTGGCTCCCACCAAAGTCCGGTGCCTGTGATGGGGAGACCAGAGCAGCATCCCTAAATAGCTGGGGTCCTCACAAGCTGGAGACTGGTGGAATCCGAGGGGATGAGAACCACTTGTCCTACACAAATACCCCAGGCATGAGCCGTGAGTGATGCTGGAGGCTTCCAGAGCAAGGGAGAACCTCATGGGAGCTCCCCGCTGTTACCTCAGCCTGTTGATGTGCAGGTCAGGGCTCAACAATTCCCACAGCACCATCTCTGTCCCTGCTGTCCCCATCTTGCAACTCCCTCTGGGCTTTCAGATGCTTCTACAATGCCAGTAAAGGTATGGAGCAGCATGCTATTGTAAGCACGAATGCAGGACCAGTCCTTTTCCTACCAGCTGTCAAAAAGTATTATTTAATCTCAGATAGCTCTCTGTAGCTTTTTTTGTTTTGTTGTTGCTGTTTCCTCCAGTTTGTTTAAAGAAGGTTGTTGAGTGTGAGAAAGCAGGAAGTGGTGTCAATAACACAGTGGGTTCTTTCTTTTCACAGGCACCCTTTGAACTCCTTTTACTCTGCCTCCCCTCCAGTTACATTTACACACCCTATAAATAACCCTCTAGTGCTTTGAAATGCTTTTATTAAAGCTAAAAGAGATTTTTTTTTTCCAAATCCAGTGTTGTTTTCTACATTATCTTTAGACAACCTTCAGAATAATTATTATAAATGGCTTTAGGTTTTAACCCTTTTCGCTGTGTTTGCTAAATGAGAAGGAAAGGCATGCATGAAAGTGGCAGAAGCTTGTGCAGGCGATGATGGATGTAATCAGCTGCGGGTCCCCACAGCTGAGGCTGAGCCTGGTGCCTGTGGTCCTACTCAGGGACAGCATGCAAGTTCCTAAGTGAGCGCTGGATGTCTGGATCCTCCAGTCTCTACACATGATGGGTTTGCTGGAAGGCACTGGGAGCAGTACTGGGCAGTGAAGGTAAGTGGGTATGATTTATGGCTGGCTCATGGAGCGGGTGTGGGTACACCATGTGCAGGCTTCCCCTGAGTCCAGGCTGCTCAGCAGGGGCAAATGTGTTCCCCCTGCACCCTGGGAGGGGACCTGGGGCTGATGTCCTCACACTTGGGATGAGTTCAGTGCAGTCTTACTTGCTGGGATGTGTATCTCTGCTGCTTAGTTGTTTCTTTAGGCTTTGCCATAGTAACTCCATGGGCACTCCTGATTCACACTGATGTCAGTCAGAAAATGATCAAGTCTTCCATGCTAATCCTCTGGTGCACGCAGTGCTATGTGTGCTTGTTTTCCCCTGCTAGAAGCAGAGCTTGCAATAAGGCTTTGGCACCTCTGCTCCAGGTTGTCTTCCTTCCTATTGCTGTCTGTCCTTTGTGGTGTAGCAAATTGATGACAGAACCACCCTTATGGCTTTTACTGGCCAGCATTTCTTTCTTTACCCAGTTTTTTTATATTAATCATCACTAATACATCACTAAGACACTTCTGTGTCTTACAGAAGTGCTTGATACAAGTTTTGCTATGTCTCCTGGAATCAAATCCCTAGAAAACCACCCAGTCCCATTAGTGTAGCAGGTGAAGATTTCTGTAAAGCTAATGAACCATGAGGAAAGACCACTCCTTCCAGCCTTGTAGCCTGCAGAAGTATTTGTCTCTGCCTCTTGCTATCTCACTGAATGATGAAAATCTTGCTCACCATCATCAGTCTTCAACTTCCTGCATCAACAGGTTGATCCCAGTAGGTAAACCCTGCAACTCAGCTGGGTGAGGGATGGAGGTCATGGGGGGTCCCTGCTGGGCTTTTTGATCAATGTCCCTCGCAGCCACCCGCCACAGTTTCTGATGGGAGGTGGTGTCACCCTGAGATGAAGTGCATCTGCTCTCATACTGGCACACCAGCTACTCTGCTACAGCATTTAACACACCTGACTTAGTGAAAGATTAAGATCTGGTGCAGGGACATTCCTTACCAAGTATCTGAGGATGATGAAGCAGTTCTCGCTTCCATTGATGAATCTTGTCACCACATTTAGCCTGGCCTGGCAGTCACTCACATTTTCTAGAGCAAAGCAAGTCTTTGGCCTGCAGTTTAAATGATACAATGCAAACAGCTAATTGATTCTGAACCAAAGAAAGAAAAGGAAACAGCAAGCAGTTGTGCTGTCCTGTAGGTCATGCCATGTGGCCTTGCATGATTTGGCTTCACTGGCAAACATATATTCTTCTTTGGGGGGATTTATAAAGATATAACTAGCTTGTGACTTGTTAAATCTCAGCAGAAACAAGGGATGCTGTGGGGTGGGATGATGTGCCCAGTTCTGACAGAAGCTCTGTCACCCGACAGAGCAGGTTAACTGCCCTGTGCCAGCCTCAAGTCTGTTCACTGAAGACCAAGGAGATGGCCAGATGCTTGGGAATGATTTAGAGGAGCAAAGAAGTTTTCTCTTCTCTCCTGCTCTCTCTCATTGATTGCATGAGCACTAAATAGCCCATAGCAAATAGATGTGCCACTTAGGGACATGGTTTAGTGGTGGACATGACAGTGTCAGGTTTATGACTGGACTCGATGGTCTTAAAGGTCTTTTCCAGCCTGAACGATTCCATGTGAGAGCTCTGCTTAGACCTTTCTCTTCAGGGATTTACTGGAGGTGTTTGGTCTTGAGCCTGTGGATACAGAGTATCCACATTATATAGATGTTATGTATAACATTTATAATGAAGTTTTTTTTGCATTGCTTCTAACAAAACCTGTTTTTTCTCAACTGCTTCCTCCCCAGTCTATTAATTTCTGAGTTACTGGTGCCTCTAATTCCTTGTCTGTGACATTTATAATTTTCAATGTTGACCTGAAAGTGGGAGAAAGATGAATTTGAAAGTCAGGAGATGGCAGAACGCACCCCATGGTATTTGGAAGTATCTGAGAGCCTTTTTCTCCTTGTCTTGCTTTGTTAATAAATACAGATGTACAACTAAAACCAGGCAGCTCCTTAATGGGTAGTGTAAGTAGAAAGTTACAAGGTCTTTATAATAACTTTAAATAGATCACTGTAATAGTAATGTCATAGCAGTGGCTCAGATGTTCTTTAACTTTAACACGTTTTCTTTTGCTATTGATTTCACTGCTCTGAGGTGGATTGTTTTGGAAAGGTGAATGAAAACAAACAAAAAAGGCCCTTGGGAAAATAAACCCACTAGTCCTGAAATATTTATAAACACGCTGCTGGTGCTGCTGGGACGGTGTCTTTTGGAGGAGCTGAATGAAGGAGGAATGCTTTTGACCAGTTTGCTGTAAGCCCAGCAGGTCATTTTCTATTCATCTGTAGCTTTTGCAGGAGAGTGCAAGCGATGAAGGGCATTAGCTAAATAAGAGATGATTTAGTGGTGATGGCACTGTTGGTCTGCGTATCCCACAGCTGCTAAATTTCAATATAAGCTCCATAACTCTGGATGCAGAAAGAAGTGAACATGCACAAGAGACTGTTTCTGAATATATTTCTCCCCTCTCTCCCAATAAAAGGCACAAATAATAGCATATTTTTCAAAGCGCAAAGCACTTTACATTGCAAATAGTTGCATTAAATTTACATTTCATGGGCGAGTGGCTGTAGCTGCTGCTTGCCACATCCTCGCTGGTGACACTGCAGCAGTTGTACATGATCTACTGCCCTCTGGACCGTGCGTGCCTGTGTTGTCCAGGATGAGAGGTGGCTGAGGGCAGGGTGCTGTTGAGTATCCTCCACAACCCTGCCTTCAAAGTCAAAGGCAAAGGAGCAGAAGCACAGGCTTCTGGTGCCAGGAGAAGTGCTTGTGCAGCTGCACAGTGATTTCTGGGCAAAGCCAAGGGCAAACTGGTACTGCCAGGACATGATTCCTGTGCCCTCGGGGCAGGGGTAGTGAGACCCCTCCTCTTTTTGATGGTAACAGGCAAGCAGAGCACTTGTGCTCTGCAGCAGAAAGCCTGCAGATGCTTGGTGTCTTCCCTGTAAAGGTCAACAGAGAGGCTGTCCCCATTCTCTGCAGAGGTAATCGATGCCATGCAAGCGCTGTGTTGACAGTTACGCCTGCCACAGGGAACTCCTTTTCTGCTGCTCTTCACTGGGATGTGCATAGTGGCTGCTCTTACCGGTAACGTGCACCCTGCCATGGGCACCCCTTTCAGTTTGTGTTGGTAGAGACACCTTCAACGCGCTCTTTGGGGAGCTCACAGGTAGGAGCTGTCCCAGCAGTAGGGGCTTCTCAGTTTTCCCACCTGATCAGAAAGAGCCACCCTCTCTCCCTGTCCCTGCAGGTGACTGTGGCTGTGCCTGACACCACTCTGCCTCCCACTGCCATAAGAAAGCAGTGGGGATCTTCTTCCTCCTTTCTTTGCTCATCTATGATAGCCTCAATGACTTTTCTGGTCAGTCACTACTGTGACCTTTCAGCTCAGCACACTGCTTCATTTCTAGTCTCAGGGTTTGTTCTTTGTTGTTTATCTGTGTTGGCTTTGGCACCTGCTAGCCCAGGGTGTGTGCCCGAGTCACTCCTTACCTGGCAGGGTTGTTCATTAGTCACTGTGCTGACAGTTACCATCCTGGCAGCCTTGAGATCCTGCCTGTTGCATGAGGCCAGGCTGAGCCGCAGCTGGATTTGCATCCATGCAAAATTAAAGGTGACCTGGGAAGCAGCGCTGGCATCTGGTCCTGTCTCTCAGTGGGGCAGGGGAGACAGCACAGGGAGCCCCAGTTGGCATGTGTCCATTCCCCAGCCTGGTCCAGACCTGGGACAAGCATTTATTCCCTGTGGGATTTGCCCTGCTTAGTTTTCTGTCCAGCAGCATCCACACTCACAGATTAAAACCCGATGTGGGTTTGCAGCCTGTGCTGCAGCCCTGCTCTCATGTGCCTGTTGGGATTTGCTCTTTTATATTTGTTTGCAGGCTCCAGGGAGAGATCTCCTGTTTTATGGCTCTTTGTGTCTGCACACTGTGCTCTTTCTCCCCATGGCTGGCAATACAGAGGCATTATGCCACCAAGCCCTGCACCATCCATCCAGCTATGCCGCATCACGGGGCCAGATCCTGCTCACAGCATCTCAGAATGATTCCTCTATGGAAAAGTCTCGGGCAGCTCCTTCATACACTCACTCCATGTATAAAGTATTTAAGTGTTGTGTAATTTCCTGGTAAGCCAGTGGGTCCCCTAATAAATGCAGGAGCATTGTGCTGGCTGCGCCCCAGCGTCCAGGCGTCCATGGCAAGTTGTCGTATACCAGCTCGTAAAACCCTCCCTTGCTGTCACCCCTTCCCATCCTGTTCCCTTTTTAGGACCCCTGTGATGGCACAGCCAGGCATGAGGGTCCCAGGAACACTCCTGACTCAAGGCAACAACACTTTGTGGCCTTGTGCTCTGGGGGGAGGCAGAGGGGGCTGGAGAGCATCACTCGGCCACCGTGTCCTCACAGCTTTTGTGACAGAACCGGTTTTTCTCCTCTGCATATGAAGCCCTTTCCCCAGGGGTCAGATGGTTTCTGGCATCTGCAGTAAAGCCACAGGAAACATCACCGGATTCTGGGGTTTCTCCTGGTTTTAGGTGTTTCTCACCCTTCCAGGCAGGGGTGAAAACGTGGAAGAGTGATCCATCCCACCCTTGAAAACGAAACCCAAACCCAGCTGAGCCTCAGCCAGGGAGTTAAACCTCCCTGTGCCCTAAAGTCATCACTGTGGGAGCCTGACTCAGATACCTTTAGGATCTGATCCTGGGGGCCTGGCGACTCATCCTTTCTTTCTGCTTATTAATTCCCCTCAACACCCCCCCCCCACACACAGGTACCTTTCCTGTGAATCTCCCTTCAGATGCAGTGCCTGGACCGAGATGCTGCCGGGGTGCTGCTGCTGCCACCAATGTGCTGGCCATCTGATGGAAGCCGTGCTGCGTTTGGGCCAGGAGGGAGGTGGGACCAGGATGCAGCTTCAAAGGCTCTGAACCAGATGCCAAGAAGTTCAAAGTGGCAGATTTGGGTTTTATTTCAAGCCTCATGAATCTTTATACCTATTTGCTGAGCCATCAGGATGTTGTTATGGGGTTAGGAAGGTTTGTTCTCCAGGCCAGGCTGGCTGCTTGGCTTTGAAACAGGTCGTGTTTGCTGCAGACATGCTCTGGCCAGCAAATGCAGGAGCTGATGGCTGAGTGGATGTAACAGTCCCTGTTTCCCCCTTCCACAGCAACCCTGGGAGAGAAGAAAGGAGGGGACTGGATGCCTGTATGTGTGAAGTGAAACCATCTGGTGATGGACAGACAGACAGGCATCCAACACCGGGGCTGTGGGAGCCTGGGCAGGCGGTGGGGTGTCTCCAGGGAGGAAGGTGACGAGAGGAGGATGCAGGAGCTGGGCTGTGTGAGAATGCCCTGTATTTCCCAGCCGGGCTGCGCTGTGAGGGGATTGTCTCTTCCTCCAGTGGCTGCTGGGACTGGGCACGCTGTTCTCCATGGGATTCCTGCAGCAGCTCTGTGCCTGGCATCAGTTACCATCACCCAGTTCTATGCTTTACATTTTTATTTCAAGCCCTCTACATCCTGAAATGAGCATCCGTTTGGCTGTGAGCAAAGACTGAGCTACAAAAGCTGTGTGTGGCTGTCCCGTGCTTCAGCTGCATTCAAACAAAGAGCAAAGGCAATTTCCTGCATGCTCCAGGCCCAGTGCAAAACCTGCTGAAGCCGAGTTTTTCTGCTAACTTCATGGACTTTGGACCCTGCCCTTTGGCACACATGTGTGAGTACCACAGGAAGCGATTAGTGCCCTGTGTGTGAGAGAGGGATTTGGTGCGAAGACCCTTGCATTTCCCCATCCTTAGCATTTCTTTCTAGTACTGGACACTTCATTGTATTAACACATATTTATTGGGTAGGTCAGATAAAAGCACATGTGAAATTGTTACCTCTTTCTGAAGGAGAATTGCTTATAGGATCAGTCACAGCATTTGAAAGGTGTGCTGGCCTGAGTGCCCCAGATGCAGCGGTGCTGGGGGTGATTCTGATCTCTCTGGGTAATTTGTGCCAAGCCAAAGATGCAGCAAGATCATCATGCTCCCTTTGCAGATTGAATGCTCATTGGAAGGATTTAGTTTGCCTGGGAGTTTTGTTACTGAAAATGGGCTCAGCAGGGGGTGGCACTTTTGAATGTGGCAATTCCTACACTAAATGCAGGGGAAGGTAAAATCTACTGGCAGGCCTTTCCTAGAAATGCTCTCCAGCCCCCATCTTTAGCTCATTTCTCATCAGCCAGGAGCTGAAGTGCATGTTTCAGTCCTGTCCACCTTCCCAGTGAGCCCCTGCATATGTGTTCACCACAGAGTGCCCAAGCAGCTGCCCATGTGCTCTGCAGAGCCCTAGCTTAGAGCACAGTGTGTCTATGATACAGCTGAGGCTTTTATTCTCTATTTTGTGCAGGACCTGTATGTACCTCGTTGCTCAGTGTGGTTTTCTTTTCCTCTTTCCAGGCTGACTGCAAATCAATCTCTTTGCCTCGCTTGTCCTGCAACCATCTGCTGCATCAACTTCTATGGATGAGGGTTTTGCTCAGACACACATCTCATGAAGACATCAGTTATGGGTTTGTTTGATATTGTGCAGAAGGTAACTGGTTATCCAGACTTCCTTATTTTGGGTTAAGTGGACATCGCATCCTAATGGTAGTTTGTCTTCTTTTTAACTACTGTACTCAATTTACAGCCTAATTGCCCTTACCTTGTTTGTTTAATGAAGCTCATTTAATGGCTCCTGTGATCTTCATGAAACATTACACTGGGATTTTTTTTTGTTTCTCTTTACTTTATAAACTGGGATTTTATATTAATGTTTTATAACCTCAGGTTTCTAATCGTGAAGTCATAAGGGGTTTAATTGGTTTGAAACTAGCCATGCCCTGAAGTGTGTACATGTCAGATTGATTCAGATTGATCCAATGTATTTAAATAAAGCTCGTGCCAAAAGCACGTGGCACCTTATGCTACCAGATATTTGCTCAAAGCCCTCTGGTAACTTAATTATGCTGCCATCTCAGTATAATGAATTATTGACTAGGTTATGTTTTTATGTGTGTTTGTTGTAGTTTGAGAAGCCAGAGAAAACCCCCAATCCCACAAGACAGTGTAGGCACATCGTGTTGGAAGCAATTGATGCAAATCTGCTCGGTGCTGTTACCACTAAAAGCGCTGCAAAGAGCTGAGGCTTTGCTCACTGCAGCACTTTGCATGTGTCTGGTCACATTCTTGCCTCTTCTCACAGTTTGGATCCAGTGTGGCACTCTAAGAAGCTACTTTTGCCATTTCAAGAGAGGAATGGGGGGGTCAGAGAAGAGAATACGATGTTGTGGAGCCAAGCTGAAGCTGAGAAAGTGATGGCAGCTGATTTCAAACCCAGCCATCAGCCTGGAAATCCTCTATGTCTGATCTGCTTGGTACGACCTTTGCGTATGGACTTGCAAAATTTACTCAGATCTGATGGACCCAAATAGTATCAGATCACAGACATTCAACTCTATTGCGCACAGAGGCAAACAGGGTCTGCTAAGGCTGTGGTCCCCAAGGTCTTGCAAGCTATAACCAGCACTGCTTCCCCCAAGGTGCTAGATTTGGTGTGTGGCTGAGCGATGCAGCAGCTATTCCTGCTGTTAAAAACATCTAAGAAATCAAAACATCACTGCTGGATTGACCCTCATGGTGAAACCCCTCCTGACTGGTATGAAGCAATGGTAAGGCCCTCAGCAGCCATGGGAAATGCCTTTTGGATGTAGGATGTGATCTATGCACCCAGGATGCAATCAGCAAAATGAAATGCTCATTTACCTGAACCTGCCAGAGCAGCACTTGGGTTGTATCAACCAAACGTGTCTCACTGGGGTTCCAATCCCTTCCTTGGAGTCCTTTACATGCCTAAAAAAGCCTGGTGGGCTGATTTACATGAGTACAAACTTGTGAAGTAAAATGAAAACAGTTTAATCCAGAAAGACAGCAACAGGCTTTTGTCTTTAATTAGACCTCAGTATTATTATTAGATTTTTATTTATTTTGTAGCTGGGTTGGACTTTAACAGAACAGTCGTGTATGTTAGTACATGCAGATGAGCACAGACAAAGCTGCTCAATAGGCTAAACCGCAGTGAAGCTGATTCCAGTGACCAGTACTGTGCAGGCTACAAGTAATGAAGTCGTCATGGTCAGCAGATTCCTCTTAGAGACTCATCCTGTCCTTCTTCTCAAGGCACCTCTGGCTGGGTGCCTCTGTCCCACCTGAGCAAAGGAGTCAGCATCCCTCTCTGAGGAGAGCACAACCGCAGTGATGGGCATTTGCAATGCAAGGCTTGGATAGGTAGTCTTAACTTGCCTCCTCCTGCAGCCCGTGGAACACCTCCTGGCTGAAGAAATTACTTACCTGTTCCTGGGATGGAAGAAATAAAACCCTCAGGGTTTTGTTTTTAACTATCTTGGATTGCTTTGTTATAAATTTGTGCAAAACTCCGTTGGCTGAGCTGTGATAGGAGTTAATGCAAAGGTACACAAGTAAATTAAAACCCCAGGTGAATTGTGAGCGCCAGTATTTCCTAGCAGAACTCTCCCCCCTCACAGCCTTCACTGTACAAAGAACCGTGACTTATCTCCTTTGTCATCACAGGGGTGAGAGGTTGTGCCTGCAGATGTCTTTGTGCCTGAGGTGAAGAGCTTGAGCTCCCCTGCTCCTATGGTGGATGGGGAGGTGAATCACATAGAAAAGCATTCCTGGGGTCATGGGCTCCTGTGATTTGCCTGAGTGGTTGGGCAGGGCAGGGAGCACGGCTGTAGTAAAATGCAAAAATGCTGTTGTCATTTGAGCAGCTGATTTCCAAATTTTGCGGTGAATTCCCTGTGCTGCTCCACATTTGGTTTGGAATGCTCTTTTCTATGTAAATGACACTAACTAACAAAATGAGCTCTCTTCCACACAGGCAGGACTCATGAATTGAAAGGAATCAGAAACTGCACCCAGTGGGTGAGCTCAGAAAGCCAATGTTAGAAGAAAATTACTTATAATTCGGTTTTCGGTCCCTTGAGAGCACAGAGGTAGGGGAGGGCTTTGGTCACACAGCACATGCACTGGAGGTGCTGCAGAGCCCTGACTGCAGCTGCACGAGCACCACTTGTGAGCTGTGTGTGCCACCCTGGCCTGAAGCAGGCAGAGCCAGAGCCTTCTCAGCTCAGATTTTACCCCTGAGCTCCAAGAGACAGAATTAGTGCATGCAGTTCTCATTTTAAACACCACAACGTCCATCTCTTCAGCAGACTGTGACCGATGATCTATGATCTGCCTTAATCAGCATCCTCTGTCCCATGAGGAATCCTTGGCGATTGATTCCCATGAGCGCTACAGTCAGATCCGGGCAGGGAGCTGGCACTTCACTGGTATTCAGAAAGTGCATTGAGATCCTCAGGTGTCAAGAGCCTTGAGCATGGCTGTGCCAGCATGCGGCATGGACCAGCTAACCATTGCTCAGTGCTGTGCGAGGATGGGTATCACAGTGGGCAAGCAGCACTGGCCTTACTGGAGCAGGTTGCTTCTCTGCAAGAATTCAACGCAGTGCCACCAATCTGGGAAGATGACACAGGTGAATATATTTCATCTGGAATTTCATATTTGGTTTTATGAATGCATGAAGAGTTGGAGGAAATTGCTCTGCTGAAGGCATTGAAGACAACAGCAGGAAAAGATGCATGACTACTGTGGATTTTATTTTCTCCATCATGCTGGATTCTGTCCTGCTTGAGAACGTTGCTGTTAAAAGTGCCTGGTACTTTTCTAACGGAAGAGATCCACATAAATCTCACCTTAGGCTGTCATCTCTCCGCAGGCCAAAACAAGACACGTTATGCATTGATTTTAGGGGAGAATTCCCCATGGAGCACTTGTGCTCATGCTACTCATGTCAAGGTAGTCCTCTGCTTTCATTGTGTAAATCACACATCTCTGCACTGACTTGCTAGTAAAATACTGGAGCTCTAGAAATAATGTGCATGACTCTCATGAGAATATTTGTTATCAATTGGCCCATAAAAGTTCACCAAGGAATTATGCACACACCAATACATCTCTAACATCTTCCCACTGATGCCAGCATCTATTTGGTACAGATGAAATTGAATTTTAATTTGTTCTCTTTCACACACACGGTTTTATTTTCTGGGTGTATATATGGCACTTACATGAAACAATGAGTCTTCTGGGGTTTTAGTTATATGCATCACTACTTTTCATGACTTGGTGGCATTGGCCGATAGCAAACATTACAGGCTTTGCACTATATATCTATGGCCAGCCAGCTCCGCTTCAGTCTCTTGCATATAGCGTGCCTCGTAATCATTGCTGAATCAATTGGAAGGGACAGATTTCCCTGGGTGGCCGTGGCAGCTCTGCATCCCCTTGGTACCATCCACTGCCCATGCTCTGGACTTAAAAGCGCTGCAGGCAGCGGCTGTCTCTCTCTTTATGCATAACCTGAGATTTGTACCAACTTCTCTTACCTGAGGACATTTCTGTGCTGCCTCCACAGCTGTGATGGTCCCTAAGTGCTGGCAGTGAAGTCATCCATATGAAGTCTGGGCTGCTCTGACCTGGCCAGTCTGCCCATGGGCTGCAGCCACACAGACTGCAATCCCAGCCCTTCTGGCAGCGCCAAGGTGCTCTGGGCCATAGCACAGCCTTTTTGCAGTAACAGTATGGCAGGCATGAGCTGTGGCCTGTGTAGTGTGTAGTTTTCTGCATCCACAGATGTCCAGGCTGTGAGAGGTGTTGGGGGTGAAATGCATGTCACAGAGCCAGCCGTTACAATGGGGTTTGTGTCTGGTGGTGTGGTGGGGCAGCAGCACATGCTGGCCTCCAATGGAACCTGACAGGCAGCCAGGATTGAAGGCACAAAGAGATGGTGACACAAATGAAGCTGGTGAGTGTTGTCTGCAGAATGAAAGGGTATTGCCCAGCTGGCACCAGGTCCCTGGGCATCCCTCAGGCTCCAGCCTAAAAACCAAGCGGATCCAAGCACTGTTTGTCCTGGTGCCCAGGTAGGTGTGTGTTTAAGCTGTGGTCTCCATAAGCTCTCTAGAACAGGGCATTTAAAGCTGAACTGTAAATTAAGCCCTCCTTTCTTTCCCACACTGCAGGGAGAGCACTAGGACAGTTGAAAAAGACCCAGCCACGGTCCTTCATGCTGGCTCTTGCACCTAAATTATGTGACGATTGGAAGGGGCCAAGCAGGGGTTAGGCATAATGGCAGCATGAAGACAGGATGATTTATCCCAAGTCACTGCTGGGCAGGGGGATGTCTTTATCTCCGCCGAGCCCCACAGCTGGCTGATAGAGCACAGCTCTTTCTCCCTAGATAAGCATGTGGGCAGCATATATAATTCTTGCAGAGGTTTGCTGCTAACCTAAACAGAGATTCTGCAAACTTTATGGGCTCAGAAGATAAAAGGTAATGAGACTCCATACATTTCCTGGCTAAGCCCCTTTACCAACCTTCCAATTGCTTCCAAAATGCCCTCATGTAACCTCTCCATTAGAAATAGATTGGAGGTCTTAATTCTCTTCTTATCACAGACAGCGCCCAGGGGAAGGAGTCATGTCCTTCTCCTCCTGCTCTCTGAGAGAGATTTGCTTCCCGGTCAGGTTGTAACCCAGAGCAGGTCCTGTGCTTCAGGCTGTAATGCACGCAGATGGGGAGGTGGCAGGGATCCGTGGCAGTTCATATATCTGTGCTGATGGAGAAGAATGAAAGAAACAGGAGTTCATTGAAAGCAGACGATTGTGTTCCTGAGGTCGGGCTATTACATTTTATTTATCATTTAAAAATAATATGTCTGTTGCCCTTTGAAGCCTGCTGAAATCCAGCCCTGCTGGTGCAGGCCTGAATCCACAGAAAAGAGCCATTTCTCTTCTTCATTAAACAAAGATGCCACCAGCTTTTGGTTTTGCGGTTCAAAGTTGCTCATATCTATTTTAAGGCCCCTGGTTGTTTTAAACTGCAGCTGATGCTTGGCATGCCCCCACCTTTCATTGCTCCCTGGCTCCCTAAAGCATTGCTTTAGTCTGGTCCCAGCTCAGAAATCCAGGGTCAGTTCCCAGCCATGGAGGAGCCATCCCATTTCTAGCACTGAATTCTGTATTTCCAGTTCTGTTGCTGCAGGTAAATAAGCTAAGCTGAGGTAACCCTTCATGCTGTGTCATCTTCCAGAAGCAGGCTGGGAGCAGGACCGAGTGTGCTCCAGGGAGCTCTGTGCCCACTCCCCTGCTGCAGATGCTCAGTGTATCCATGCTCCACACTGGGGCCTGCTGGCGATACCTGTTGCTGGTGTAGGCTGGGATGTGTTTCATATGAATCTGACGTATAAACCTGCCAAGGCTCTCGTGAGGCTGCTGTGAGGTGTGCACCCTGGTTTTCAGGACTTTTAGGATGAGCGAGGTGTGCGCTGCACTGCTGGGGAGCCCCAAGGGACCTTTCCAGCCATCTGACAAACTGGAGCAGTCCCTTGGACAGGCACAAAATGAGGTGCCTGAAGTTTCAGATGGATTTATCAGACTGTGCTGCTCAAACAACCCAAAACTATCTGCCCAAGGCCAGCCTTGCTGGTTTTCACTTAACTCTGGCAAATCGGAGCTGCTCCTCCCAAGGCATTGCAATGCAGCGAGCTGGATGCCAGAATATCACCAAATGACTATTGATTTTCTAGCAGGGCGGCTGAGCTGTAGGCAACAGAACTGCTCTTTAGCCTGGCTGCATGTTGTGAAGAAGACAAAATCAGTGAAGTGTCATTTAAAGACACCTGTGTGTCTCACTGACTTCACACACACTGGGTACCAGAGATCTTTACTTCCACAGGCAGCAGTAGGCATCTGTGTCAGTTCTGCATAGTGTTCTTGGAACACTATGGGGGCAGTGCAAGCAAAGAAGGTGCAGCGGCTTGCTTTGTTATGGGTCTGTACCCACGGATAATGGTCCAAAGGTGGCTGGGGAGCTCTGAGAGCACCCAAGGTAGGCTTGTTGTAGCAATGGGCTCATGCCATGCATGAGAGCTGCACCCCGTGCCCATAGTCCATGGCGTTTTGGTTGCTGTTGCTGCTCAGAGGCTTTATGGAGGCAGTTGGACTTCTGAAGGTGCAGCCCAGAGGTGCATAACTGCTGCGGATCAAAGGCAGCGCCTGTTGCTATAACTACAGCGCTCAGAGAGCCAGCATGCACATCCATACGCGTGTTGTGCAGGCAGCGCTCCCTGCGTGGCGGGGTGCAGGAGGGTTTGTTTGGGTTAATGTTTATGGCATCAATTGGGGTGACAATGTCTCTTGCAGCTGAATTCTGCCAGGTTTGTGTCTGTGTTTTGGGGACCTCCCAAAAGGAGGAGACTGGATCTCCGACAGCCAGGCTGCCAGCTGGGAGCATGTCCCACAGCCACCGTGCTGGCCCCACTGGACCCCAGTGTGGTGCCTCCATGAGCAGCATGTCTGGCCTCCGACAACACACAGGTTCATTGCCTGGGTTCGTCAATGAGAGAGATAGTATGTCAGGGCCAGAGCACTGAACTGATTCTTCTCTGGCACCTTAAGAGCCATTTGTGTTGCAGAAAGTGCTGCCTCAGTCTCCCCTCCATCTCTCCAATAAGTTCACGCTTATCCATGGTATGAATACAGCTCCTTTCCCTGTCTTTTAGGAAGACACGGTAAGAGCAGACCTGACCTCAGTGAACAGCTCTGTCCCACTCCTGCCTCCCTGCCTATCCCTGCCACTGCTGCTCCCGGTCAGGAACCTCAGCAGTCAGGTCAGACCCCTGTCAATGCTGCTGCTCCCCTCACAGCAACACTCCCAACAGTGTCTGAGCATGATGCTCTGCCACAGACCTGAGCTGGCATCTTTTGCATGTCGTGCTCTGATCCCTCAATCCCAGATGTGGTCCAAGGGATGCTTCCCAGCAGAAAGCCCTGCAGCAGAATGGAGGAGTCAGTTCTGCTTTGGAAAGTGCTTCATCAGGAGCCATGTCCAAAAGCCACCATTCTTCCCACCCATTCTCTAAGCCACGGCACCCTGGGGTGGGAGGAGTGAGGCAGCCGGCAAGGTCCCTTCCAAGGCTGCTGCACCCCAGAGTTTATCAGTTGCTCTGCTCCCCCTGCCCCAGAGAGGTTGTTTGACTACAGGAGAGATCAGAGGGCACAAAACCCTCTGCAAAACATGTCCAGGTGAAGGTGGTGCGGGGCAAGTTTTAGCTGCTCAACATCAGCTCCTCTCTGCTACAGCAGCACTGGGGTAGTCTATCTGCAGGGCCAGAGGTTTACAGCTGCTTTGTTTGGGAGACTGAAGGTTTCCTGGGCTGAATCAAGCCTGCAAATTGACCGTCTCTTTAGCTTGTGGAGATGTGTATCCTCTTGGAGCCTTGCAGTGAAGATCTGAACCAGGTAATGACTCTGCTTGGCTAATTCAGCTCCTGTCCAACTTGAAATAATTACAAACCCTTTTAGCTTTGTCGTGCGTGACCCGTTTAATGTTTCCTTTGGAAAAGGCTTTGCTTGTGCTGAGTGAAGAGCCTGTGAGATTCCCAAAGCCTTTCCAGGATAGCATCAGATGCAGGCTGCCAATAGACCAGGCTGCAACATGTGTGGAAGGGCTGTGAGTCTGGCAGGGGAGTGCTCAGGGCAGGGAAGGTGCTGGCAGCAGCCAGCAACTTGATATTCCTCCTAGGAAGGAAGGAGGAGGAGGAAAGCACAGCCACGTTGGACAGCATCTTCCAGCTGCACCATGAACTGAGCAATAAAACTGCACTGAGGGATTCGTGCTCAATGCTCAGGGCACTGCTTGCAGGGGAGGTGTGGGACATTAATTCCTGTTGGGTTGGGCTTTACTGCCCTAGGTCACTGCTCCGATCCTGCTCCCACATCCGTGGGGTGACCTTGTGCACGAGGCAACTGTATGTCGTGGGACTGGAATGGGGTTTGCCTGTGACCTACCACTGCAAAGCACCATCTGAGAGGCTTTTATCTATAGGTGTGCTCACACAGGGCTGCTCTCGCACGCAAGGGTAGGTGTTGGAGGTGTACACCCATGCATTCGGCACTGTCTGATGAACTGAAGGTCATTTAGATGTATTTTATAGCTGCAGCATCCTGGAGATGGCAGCAGGAAACGGGCTCCCTAGGGGATGCTCTGTGGTGGAAACAGACCCCAACCTGACTTCCATCAGCACTAGCAATAAAGACCTGTGCTGCCTCTTTCCCTGCCATCCATGCACATGTTGGGGCAGCTTGCATCCACATCCGTCCCAGTTTGGCAGGGTGGGGAGGCAAAATCCAGGCACGGAGCTGGTGACAGTCCTCTCTCAGGGCTGTGAGCCATTGTGCAGCCTGGGAAGCAGATGGGCAGTGATGGTTTTAAAATAAAGACAATTTGTGTGGTGTTGGCAAGGTTGGGTTATGGAAATAAGCAGCTACCAGAGTTATGGAATGGGTCTGGCAGTGACTTGGTGTCATACACTGCAAGGGGATGATACATGGGGGAAGCATGGCGGAGTTATCCAGGGATCAGCAACCCCACCAGAATTTATTAACAGCAAAGATTCAGTATTTATGTCTTAATTGTCTGCTAGAAACAATGTCCTGAACACCAAATGGCTTGTTTTCTCTCCCCAGCTCTAACACATGAATGATGATCTCTTCCCCACTTTAAGAAGGGATATAACCCTGTCAGTGTTGGGTGTTTAAACATGTCAGCATCCAGGCTGGTAAGAGGAGGGAGCACCTGTGCATGTTTTCAGCATCACAACTTAACTTCCCTGGCAGCACCACCGAGTAGCTGGCATCACACAGTGCTCTGCAGGAACAGGGAGGTGTGTGCAAGCGTGGCTGCGACACAGAGATGTGTTTATGAATGTAAAATAGTTATTTAGCAAACCGCCAGAACTGGAGGCTAAGTGATGTTAAATGGAGCAGCTGTTGGCTTCTATTTTCCTCCAGCAGCTTATCAGAGATCATCTCTTCAATCAAAGGCACTTATAAAATCTTTGACAATCAATTCATATTCTACTCTGTGCCAGGGAGCGAACAAATACTAATAAAAGACCTCCCAAGATTGCCTCCATAATTTCCTTTGTGCAAGATAAGTTTAGGTCCCAGTTTGTAAAGTACAACACATAGGACATTAAGTTGTTGTTTTACTCACAAAAAATGCTACCAGCCCCTAAAGAATTCAATTTTGTGATTCATTAAACCTTTATTCTGTGTCTCTATATCACACTCTCTGAATACATAATCCCAGACAGATTTGATTGGTTAAAAGATAATCCTATTTTTAGCTTGTAAAAACATCTATACATCAGCAAGGAAAACTTTCATAGCAGAGCAAGGAAAAGATGTAAGACCCTGCGATGTTTGGGTAACAACAAAACGCTCATTAAAACTGATGTCTTTATAGAAGCTCACTGGAGCCAGGGAAAAGACCGTACATAAATACATGAACAGCACTTTGTTCTGTCGTTATCCTTTATTATTCATGTCCTTGAAGTATCTCCTGCAGAAAGACAAATGCTGTTGGGATTCCAAGGAGAAGGGTGAGGCTCCTGTTGCCAGTACAGGGGGAGCAGGCTCTGGCCAGAAGGATGGCCTGAGCCTCTGACTGCGGTCTGGGAGGAGAGGTGGTGGTCTGCTGCTTGCTTGGGGGTGAGAGGCAGCTCTTCTGCCCAAGCAAATGCAGGGGGGACATCCCCAGGAGGGGTCAAGGTTAAGCTGTGACTCATTTTACCCTTTGCACCACAGCAAAACAGGTTTGCAGGTTTTCCTCTGCTTGAATCTGAGCTTTCCTCTTGAAGAATGAAGCGAGGTCTGCAGTGTTATTGCCTTTGCATCTTGGTTAAGGTCTTGCAAAGAAGGTTGGTTCATCGCCTACTGCCCATGATTCGTGGCAGTGGGCTGCTCAGGATGCTTGGAAAGCAGCTCCCCTCCACCGATGAAACAAGCTTATTCAGAAAATGCAAGTTCACCAGAGAGCAGGTCTCAGGTGAGAGATGTTATCTCTGCCCAGGTGTTTGTGCTCAGGATACTGACATTTGGATGTGCTAGCTTGGATTTTGCTCTTTCTACTAATCGTAAATAATGGGAAAGCAGATGTTTAGGGCCACATTCAGCAAAGCCACTTAGGTATCTAACGACTGCTGTACAGTTTGAGAGCCCCAGGCACACATCTTCAACTCCCTTCCTCCAAAATCTCTGTCAAGGAGGATGGTTTTGGGGTTTGTTTGCTCTTTCATCAATTAGAGATCAAAGGGATGAGCAGGGAGCCAGGTGCTGGGAAAATTGTGCCTGCAACACCTCTGCTGTGGACATGTTGCTGACAGCTTCCAAACTCTGGACCTAGCTCCTGAAATGTCTGGGCAGGCTTGGGGGCTTTACTTTGTGATTTAAGTGTTTGAACCAGGCAGTGTTTGGCACAGGGGTATAACCTCCAGGAGCCCCAGCCTGGGAGCTGCCAGGCTTGTTGGCACCTCGTCTTAAGTGAGTGGCTTAAATAAGACCCATGGCAGCCAGCAGTGGGGACACCATGGCCACAGCCATCACCCCTGCCTGGTCCCTTCCCAGAGAGGCTGGATGGGTAATAAGAGTTGCTACTGCATCCCTGGCACTGCAGTGCATGGGCACTGGGACTGGGGGGGGGTGCCAAGGTGGCCAGCTCTCCCACCCTGGCCAGGAGCCCCCCATAGATCCCCAGGATCCCTGTGCACCCATTTCTGACTCACTTTCTGCCAGGCCTGCTGGGAATGGAGCTGTTTGTGCCTCCTGATTGATGGTGGGTATAAAACCCTCCTGCTGAGACGAGCGTGGTTTATTGCTCTGTAATTCATCCCCTGGGGGAGGCGGCTGCCCTGTGCCCCTATTGTGATACCCAGCTGTAGTGAAATACAGCTCCAAGGCCACCACATGCCCTGTGGTCCCCAGCCTTGCCCCATGGTGGGATGGGGCTGGGGGGGGAGCGGGGGATAAACCCTGGGGATTGCAGGAGAATTTCAGTTCAGGCTGCTCAGTCTGGAGCTCTTCCATGGACAGTGCCAGAGTGTGTGTGTATGTATATGTATGTGTGTATATGTATATAAATACGCACCTGAAGACCCTCTCCCCAACATCCTCTTCGAAGTGGGGGACATCCAAAATCTCCCATTGAAATTAGTCCATGCAAAGAGCAGCAGCCTGTGGGCATCTGCAGGGCAACAAGTAGCAGAGCCAGCCGCTGTGCAGCGAGCATCACGCCTGACCTTTATCTGCCTGAGGAAGGAGAGCAATAACTCACCGGCAGCATCGCCACCACCAGCTTAATTGGTCTCATCTCATGAGCAAAGATAAAGGTCGCTTCGTAGCTGAGTTCAGCCAATATGTTCTCCATATGGACAAGAAATGTTTCTTTTGTGTTAGCCATGTGCTGAAGTAGGGCTTGCTTTTTTTTTTCTCCATGGGGTTTTAAACTTCAATGTAGCTAAGCACCAGTCGTTAAAAAATAGGTCCAGTGATGAGAAGCTATGGTATTTATAGGCAGTTAAAAGAAAATCACTTAAGTGCATGGTTAAATTGCAGCATGCGATGAATCCTCTCCGCGTTTGGCAAAGAGTCGCGGCATGTGTGCACCTTCCCTTCTGTTGGAGGGACTTGAGCATGCTCTAAGAAGGGAAAAGCAATATTTATAGGCTTTCCTCGGGGCTGGGCTGAATCGAGGCCATTTTATTAGCAGAAAACGTAGTGATATTACATCAAAGCAAATGTTATTGGTAAAGAGCCACACTCCTTTTCTGATGAGAATTGTAGGAAGTGATCAAAGAGGGTTTGAAAGCGAAGGTGAAGGCATATGGGAGAGGAGGAAGTCCTCACATGTCTTCACCCGCTCCAGCTTATCTGCTCACAAGCTAATATTGACATGGGCTCCCAAACACCACGCTTAAGGGCACTGCTTGTTTAAGTAGTGGTATTTAACATAACAAACACGGTAATCATTGTATCAACACTCATGGTTGGGAGAGCTTGCATATCTGAGGAGGTTTCAGCCCCCTGGAGCTGGCTGCTGGGAGGGACACTGGTCTTGGACATGGTGATGCTCTGTCATAGGCATAGGCAGGGTTCTCTCCTGAATACTCTTGAGAGCAAGGAGGAGCGAGGACTGAGGTGTCCAGCAAATCTCTATCTTCTGCTGCACTTCTTTAGCAAGCCCTGGCTGAACAGCCTCAGAGGCATGGAGAGGGACATGGGGTTTGGGGGCTAGTGGCTGACTCCTGCCTGATGCTAGACACCATGTGAGGGATATCTCTTCTCTGAGCTGGCCCCAGCAGGAGGGGACTGGGGGGGTGTCTGGTGATGCTCATGCCCAGTGCAAGCCTCTGTGGGGCCATTTCCTCACATCCTGCTGCCTCTGAGCAAGAATGAAGCCTGGGTTAAAGAGCTGAAGCCTGAATTCAAAACCCAGTCCTGGAGCAAGGAGGCAGGGGACCTAGCAGGGACTTTGCCTGGGGAGCTCCACCTGCATGGAAAAAGCCCCCTGGCTCAGGTAAGGGGCTCATTTACCTCCCAGGAAGAGGATGGGGAATGCTGGTTAAGTGTTCTCTAAATGGCTCACATTAATAGCACTTACTGTGGGGCCTGGTGGGACAGCAGGGTGGGAGAAGGTGAGAAGGGAAGCCAGCTGCACTGAGGAGCTCTCCTGCACCGTCCCTGCATGTATATCTAGGAATGGCAAAGCACATTGCTGAAGGCTGAGTGCTGCATGCCCACCCTGGCTGAATTTGTCAGTCCTATGCAGGAGGGTCCACAAAAGCAGGAGCATTTCCTCTGCAAGGTAACTCATGCCAGTGCCAGCTGTCATCAGAGCACAAAGGCTTCAATAATCTCAGATGATCTTTTTCTAGTCCCCCTCTCAGGACCAAGGTGTGGAGGATTAAATTCCTCTCCCTCCTTCCTGGAAAACAAGTTATCCAAATAACTCCTATTGTCATCCAAAGAATCCCATTGTTATCCAAAGAAATCCCATTGCTCTCTAAAGAACTGGTATCTGTAGGAACTCAGCAGTAGTGATCAGAGGTGGTGTTGATCCTGGCCAGCCTGGGAAGGGGAGAGCATGGCAGCTCTGCAGGGATGGTCACCAGCTCTGGCCTGGGATTCACTGGGGTTGAGGTGAAATCCAATTGCTTCCTTTGCAGATGGCAGTAAGGCTGTGACCCAAGGGCTCGGGAACATCTCCGGTTCCTGAATTTGCTTCCCTTCCAACACTTGATGCCAAATAATAATAACAGAAAAGAGCTAGCAAGATCCCAAGGTGTTCTGGTTTCATGGCGCTGGTGCCACTGCTGCCTCAGAGCTCACAGTCACTGGTGTTAGGGTGGTGAGGGCAGCCCTGCCCCAGAACAGGAGGCTGGGCTGCCTGGGAGTGAATGTCTGCACCCAGGACCATTCTTCCTTCAGACACCTGTTAAGGCTTTGAGCCCTTGAAATCCACCATTGAAGACTCTTTTGGAGTTCAGCAGGAGCAGGATTTCATCTCCAGTCCAGGTTCTGAGGAGAGGAGGGATTTCAGCTTGAGCTGGATTAGTCTTTTGTGTATGGACTTCAAACATGTTTCACATTCGTTTTAGCTTTACCTGTGTTGAACCAGGAAATAAATAATGTATATGGGAAGTAGGGTAATGCATTGTGGCACCGAAACCCTGGAGATGGCTGAATAATAAATAAAAGCCTCTCTCCTTTTATCAGTGCCTTATGTCCTCGCTGGCTGAGTATCAAGCTGGGCAGCCAGAAGAACAGTGTAAGGGTGAAGTGAGAGGAGAGGGAAAGGCAGCAGGAGCACAGAGGCTCTGCAGGGAAGCCTCCCAGGGACCTCCCAAGATCAGCAGCAGGCTGCCAGCAGCACTGCTGGCCCAAATCTGGCTCTTGGGAGCCACAGTGAGCAGCCACAGTATTCCCCAAACCCTCCCACCTTTTTGGGAGCTCCCAGAAAGAGCGGTGCCTCCCCTGCATGGTGGTTTTGTATCCGGGCTGTTCATCATTTATGTGGCTGTATCATACACAGGCTCGGAGCACACATGGGTTCTGGTGAGGATGGATGGGATCTTGCCCTGCAAAGCAGTGTCCCCCTCACACGAGGCTGTGACCTGTTTATGGGTAGGTGCTGAGGCAGGATTTGGGTAGGGTTGCTCCTTGGCAGTCCAGGGTGTCCCACTGAGCCATGCCAGGGGAAGGTCAGTGCCTCCAACACATAGAGGGGAATTCAGTGATCAGTTTAGAGACTTGTTAAATCCTGACCTCCATGGTCATGAATTGCAGGAAATGCTGGGAGGGGCCATGGGGAAGGGGGGGTGAAGGGGAGATTCTGAGCCTGAGCTGAGCCCCAGGACAATGTGTGTATAAAGACCTCGAGACCAAGACCCACTCCCACAAAAGCAGGACCCAGGCTGTGGTCCTGGACCGCAGCCATGGGAGCTGTGCGTGCATCCCAGCAGCTGCTCAGCTGCTTCAAACAATCAAAGGATGCTTTGGAGCTGAAATGAAGCATTGGCAGTTACAGGCACGACTTGCTTCTCTGTCTGCATACCTGTCTCCAAACCTTTTAACTACATTGTTCATATTTAGGCTGCAGCAACGAAACGTGGTTTGTACATAGTATTTGTCTCCTCTGAGGAGTGATCCTAGGGGGGCTGGTGGGTTTCTGGGTCCTCATGCCCCAGTGTGTGCTCCTGGAGGGTTTATCCTCAGTCGTCTGAGAAAGGGAGTAAATGGGGGCTCGCTCCACGGCTCTCTTGAGGGAAGGGAGATACCAAACCGCCTCCCTAGGGAGAGAAACCGATGGAGGAATTTGTCTCTGTGAGACCTGCTGGAGCCCAGATCCTTTCTGCAAATCTCTGCCCGCTGGAGGTAATCGATGCAGTTTGTTTGCCTTTGGGGCAGAGGGTATCGATCCCCTTTGTCTCCCCCCCCTTCCTTGTGTGATGCCAGGTGTCTGAAACGTGTCCAAGTTGTGCCGGTGCCAGGGCGAGTGGCAACTGAATTATCACCTGGGTCACCCGGTTGCTGTTGGAAATGCACAATGAGCTCCCAGCTAAGAGGGAGAGGAAAAGAAAGCCAAACAAAACCCAGAGCAGCTGCTCAGCAGCTCAGGCAGGCAAACCCTCTCCCTGCAAATAGCATGGCAGGAACAATGCGCGACCCGTGTGCTGCCCACTGCTCGGAGCCAATGTCCCCACTCATTTGGCACAGGGACCCAATCACCAGGGTCATTTGCAGGGGATGGCTCCATGTGGATGCTGCACCCATGGGAGGTGTCCATGGCTCCCCATTGCCTCCAGGGTGGTTTTCCCTGCTTAGCAGGAGGTGGTGACTGCTGCAGGGCTCCCCTCCTCCCAACAGCTTTGCTCTCACCATTAAACAGCTTAATGCAATTCCCTTTCCAGCCTGACTTTGCAACAGGTACCGGACCTAATGAGGAAAACTCAAGGAGCCATATGCCGTGGTTTGTGAGCTGACTGAGCCCTTGTATTCAGCCAGCTCCAGTGTGCAGCTTCCCTAACGACGTTTGTGCTGGTACTGGGTGTGCTGCTAGCAGAAGAGATCTATGATCCACCTCATACACATATATTGTAACTGGTGGACTTCCACCCTGTCCGACCACAGAGAGGAGGAGGATGAGGCCCTTGCTGCTGTATGGGTGTTCTGAGTGCCTGTCTGTGATTTATGTGGCCAGCCACATCCATATGTATGTATATACACATCCTGTAGTGTGTGTGTTTGCCTTCTGAGGGCACAGAGCTGCAACGGCCTCTCCTCTCTCAGGCTTTTGGATCTAGCATGATCTATTTTCCTCCAACAGTCAAGACTATGCCAAGTGCTCAAAACCATATAGTGAGTGCTAGAAATAGTGATAGTGATCTAAGAACTGGGATTCTACATTAACAATTATTTGCTGCTTCATTTCTTTTGCACTGTGGTTATTGAGGCTCTTGGTAGATCAGCTTTCCAGGGCTATTTGGAGGAGGAAGAGAGGATCCTATATGTGATGGTGACAGTCACACAGCTGCTGGAGATGGAGGTTTTGTACAAGTTGGTTCATTAATTTCCCAATCAGCTAATGAGAAAGTGTTTCTAGTGCCCTTTCAAAGCTAGCAGTGTTGGTAACAGCCAGATCTGGTGGTCACTCTGATGGCAGCCAGGCCTGAGCGATCAGAAGAGCTCAGTCCACATAACTACAGCTGGAGTTTCCCTCCCCCTTGAGCGCAGGGATGATTTGACAGCATCCCAAAGCACGCAACCTTCGGATGCAGTGCGCCTCTCAAGACTGGCTAAGGCACCCATGAAATGCTCAGAAGCCCATCCCATCAACAAACTGGATTCAACTGTACACCTCCAGGAGCACAATGAGCACTGAAGTAGCAATGTGTGTTATTCTAGCACAGCCAAAACCATCAGGAGTGCCTTTGATAAGGCTGGAGAGGCAGGTTTAATGCTTCTTTTGATGCTCAGCAGAAGCATTAACAGAAAGCAAGGAACATTTATCAAACACCTGAAGTGCACGTCTCTGTGGCGGATGTGAGCCAGCTGCAAATGTTTATACTTGTGCCTTTGCTGAGGGAGCAGAGAGGGGTTTCCTCTGTGACAAGGAAGTGCTGTGTAAGCTGCCAGTAAGTGTGTTTGGACTGGGGCTGCTGGGCTCTGGCCTGTGTTACTGGGGCTGGGTGGTGTGATGGGGTCTTACAGCGAATAAGTGCTGGGCTATGAATAAATGGCTAAAGGAAGCTCAGTGCAGGCTGATTCCTGAGCCCTGATGGGCAGAGAGCAGCTCTCTCCAGGCATTACACCAGGCCAACTCCATCCAGCTGGATAGCAAGGGAAATCCCAAACCAAGGATGAATTTTCTGCTTGGGCACATAGCTGTACCCAGCATTCACATGACTTCATCGTTCCTTTTCATTTTCCTGCAGGAAATAGCAGAAAAAGCCCTCCTCCTGTGCTATGTGTCACTAGGGAGCCTACAATTTCCCTGTGCAGCTGGGAACACCACTGAGCGGTGCCAGGCATCTTATTCTCACAGCATGGCCCTCAGGTACCCATGCGGCAGTAGACAGAAGCACAGCCCTTGGGAGCTGCAGGACCCTTGGGAGCAGCCTCTGACAGCTGTAGAGGTACCAGCCTGATCCGTGCTGTCAGCTGTAAGAGGGTGATGAGCAGGGGCCAGCAGCACCCACGGGAACTGGGCTGGTCACCACATTTGCTTTCTTGCTGCTCAGCCGGGCATCAAGTTCCACAGCCGCTCCCTAGGTGCAATTTAGAATCCTGTGCACACATTATTGCCATTCACCAAAAGGTATTTTGACAGGGCTCTGTGATACACTAATTAGAAACAGTCACTTAAAATCCACATCTGAAATGCGTTGTGGAATTGAGGTTCAAGAAGTCCAGGCTTGCTGCAGACACTGGATTCCTAAAGAACAATTTCCCACACCTAAATAATGATGTTTTCCATCATGTTACATCCATTAGCTATAGCTTGGCAGTTGCATCCATCATAATATGGTATTTCAGGGAAATAAATGAGTGTATTTTTCTCTGTGAGAGCCAAGGCAAAAATATCTCACTGCTGAAATATTGAGCAGGTTTATACAGCTAGAACAAGAGCAGATTATTGCTCTAATATGTTGATTCAACCATTAACATACAGCATGGACTAGTCTTTCTTATAGTCTTGTAACTTCAGAACTAGCATTTTCATAGTTAGTACTTATTAAGTTTGCTTTTAAACTGTGCAATTAGCCTTCCAGCAATATTACTAAATGATATCACGACTCCACCAGAACCAGCCTGCCTGTATTTATAGCTGTTCCCAATAGCTGAGGCACTTTTCAGTCTCCTTGTCTTAGGAGGGTGTCTGCTTTCCCTTTGCTTTTTAAAAGCATTTCAATTGAATTTCCTAAGTTCTTCCCCACCATAAGGATGTGTCAGCAGGTCCCTCATTTTCTGTTTCCAGAATGGGGACTCAGGTAATGCACTTCAGAGAGAAGAGTGTCACAGCTCCAGACACATATGCTTTCCCTGGTCTCTGTGTGTCATTGATGGGAAGAGCACTGACATTCCCGTCGTACTCTGTCAGCATCATTTCTGCTTTCTGTCGGAGCAGGATGTGCTGCTCCGGTGGGATGAGCCAAGGAGGAGGAGCAGAGGAGTGTTGTGCTGTGCCGTGAGCAGCACCCCTCATGTGAGCTCCCTGGATATCCCTAGTTGCCTGTCCTCTCTCATTTTTCTATCTCTAAACTGGAAATGAATGCATCTCATGAGGGTTAACAAGTAGCTTGCAGTGCTTGCAGCATGCCAGGTAAAAGCTGCATTTTGCCAGTCTTACTGACAGTCCTTTGAGGTCGATGGGACTTACAGATTTACCAGCCCCCTGGAAAGAAGAGATGGTCCATCTTGGGTTGATTTAAAACTGGCCCAGGCTGCAGTTTGACTGCATCCATGAGGCTGCTGATGTGAAACTGCTCCTTGCCTGGGAGGAGGAAGAGAGAGGAAACAGCGGCTGCCAGATGCTCCCACATCCCCATGGGTGCTGCTCAGACCCCTCCAATCCTCGACCCCTCCAAGAAATGGTGCCTCGTCTGTTGGGGTGCAACCGAATTGTGGGTTAGGTGAGCAATACTGAATGGGAATGAGCAATCAAATATGCCACTTGTTCCACATTGTGGCCACAGGGTTTGCTAGCTGGGATCCTTTCCCTGATCTGCAGTGGGAAAAAATACAGTGTGGACTGTCCTGGTGTTTCACTCTGCCTTACTCTTGACACCCAGGGGATGAAGCGCAGGACGGAGAATCCTGGGCTATTGATAAACATCACACAAACAGCAGAGAGTTTAGAAAATGTGCCAGTTAGAGATTTTCAGTGCTACAATCGCAGGGTATTTGAAAAGCTTGATTCTCAACAAGCCTAATCAAAGGGAAGTTCCTGAACCTCAGCTACAAAGTGAGACCCCATGCTGTAACAACACGAGTGCTAATCTCAGAGGCTTTAATAGACTACAAGAGCACAAAGTGCTCCTGGGACAGCAACAGTAGACACCACATGGAGTGAACGAGCAGCAGAGAGAAGCAGGCTCTGGAGTCAGCACCTTCCTCTCACATGCTGGGAGCTGATACAGGAGGTGGGAAACAGCAACGGATCTTCTGCTTCCAACAGTGCTGCTCCCATTGAGTTCTAAAGCAATCAAATTGGTCCTTAGTCAACCACTGCAAAGTTGCATAAAGCAGATTTGATGGATTACACCTATCAAAACTTTTAGCAAAGGGAACAGGTACAATTAACAGGCTGCGTACAGGATCTTCTCTGCAATTTTTTCCCTGACATCATCAGTAATTACCTGCACTAAACATGCTGCTGCTGCGCGTGGGCTTGTCAATCAGGAGGCAGCTCAGACTGAGAACATCATAAATTCACTGTCATAAACTTCGCTGCCAGATTGAGGGGGGAAGTGCTGTCAGAAGGGCTCGTAGCATCCGCAGAGCTTCACATCCCTCCCCGTGCCCTTGCGGCTGAGGACAGGGAAGGAAATTACCACGGAGCTGTGCCACACACACCAGCTGAAAATGCCGGGTACTTCCAGCTCTCCAGAAGAGCCATCCCACAATTACCTTATGTGAGCCTGGCAGTTCCCTTCGCTGGAGAGATACAGGGTTATTAAGCAAATATGATTAATGAATAAAAGAACCTCTGGCAAGCTGGAACGAAGCTCCAAGGCCCGTTGGGTTCTGGGAGGATTCATTGGTTTGTGCTTTGGGAACTGTGTCAGGTTTCTGCAGTAATATGATTAACACGCTGTGTAATGGGCTAAATCCATCCCAAGTGTCCCTCTGGTTAAGCCTCTGTGTGGACACCTGGGATGAATTTGGACCTTTTAAAAGTGGATTCACTTGGCAGAGCTGTACTAAGCCAGAAGAAAGGAAGGTACCGAGTTACTGCTACAGCTGGGGAGAAATGGAGAGGAGGGATGGGTCTGGGAGGGACCCAAACCAGCCCCTGCCCTTGCCACGCTTCCGAGCATGGGGTGGGCTGTGGGGTCAGAGCAGATGTGTGCTGAGGCTGTGTGCCGGCTCTGCCGTGCCTGTCATCCCCATGGCTGCCTGCCACACCGCGGCATCTCCCAGCCAAAGCAGTGGGACTTGGCCACACGCTCCTCTGCCACGCGGCACTGCTGTCCCCAGCTCCAGAAAACACGGAGCTGCCAGACCTCACCGGCTGGAGGAAGGGGAAGCACAGGGAGCGCTGCCTCCCTTATCTGCTGGGACAGATTGCGAGCAGCTGTAGGCAGATAAGGAGCGATGGAGATCTGCTGGAGGAAGGCGTTCGCTTCCCCTGCAAGGCAAACTCTCCCTTTTCCCAGTGCACTCTGGTAGGAGCCAGGCTGCCTTCTGGGCAGGGAATCTTCTCTGCTGCAGGGATAGAAACAAGAGGATGGATGATGTAAGAGCAGGAATTCGAGTGGCTGATTTCAGTTTATTTGCAGACTTCTGCTTTATCTCACTCTGTCGGGGCCACTGCTGCTTCCTCCCTCCCTTTGCCTGGGATGGGTGTCCCCTGATGAAAGGCAGCATGGCCAGGAGCAGCCCAGCACAAGCTGCACTGTGATGGCCAGGCTCAGCCATGGGTTTTGCTCTAGCATTGCAATGCTCTTTTGTAGGTAGGCTCTGTTCTGCTGTAGTGTCCTGTGCAGCATTAATTGCAATATGATATTTCTTACCTATTCCAATATACTTTCCATTTGGGGTAAGTTCCATGTTTTTGTGCTGTTTTAATCATTCTCAGCAGTAGCTTTGTTTTCCAGCCTTGGATAGTTTCATGCACGTGTTCATTGCGGTGCCTTACAGTTTGCTTTAGTCTCGTAATTACTGAGTGATCTGAAGGAATCAAGTCATTTAAAGGAGCTGCCTAGAAAGGGATTAATCGCAACCAGACCTCGTTAAAATCCCGTTGCCACACCAATTCCCCACACTTACAGAACCTGACCACAGTGTGAAAATTGATATTTACACTGAGGAGTGTCAATGTGCTGCCTGTGCACCGTTCCCTGCTTTACTGTCCTCTGGGGCTGCACTGAGATGTTCTGTTTCATTTCCAAGCCCCAAAAATGAAATAACTGCCCACCTGGGCCCTTTAGCACCAAATGTGATCAGCACATTAATGCTGCCAGATTCTGTGGATGATCAGCCTCCAGCTTTAAGTTAAGTTGCCGGATTTCTTGCAGTCCAATTCCTGCAAACTTGTTGAACCAGATGAAAACAGTAGCAGAACAGCCAGATTTTGCGATAGGGATTAAAAGTCTGCTGCTGGGCATGATTTAAATTCATTCTTCTTGGCCTGTGGTCTCCCTCCATCCTGCTGACTAATGGGGGACTGCTTCAGTGCGCCGGTGACAGGTTTCCAAGGAGGCCAAAACTGCTGGGGGAAGTATTTTCAGAGATGAGGTGGCTCCTGAGGTTGTTGGGAACCCGTCTCCTTCCTGGGCCACACATCCTGAACCTGGCTGAAGAGAGCTTCCACCCCAAGGCCTGGGACGAGTTTCAGGGTTTGTTGGGAATGATAAAAATCTCTCTTAGCTACGAGTATTATGACACAACAAAATAGAAGCTTTTGTGATGTTCTCTACAGTGGAAAATCTCTGCGAAAAAGTGCCTGTTGGCTTTGGAAGTCGCTTGCTCCAATACTCTTAACAGATGGATGGCTGCTCGCAGTGATGTGGCTGGTCTGTGCTTGCAACCCTTTAGCTCCCTTGGAGATGTAAATGTTGTGTTAGGAAAGAGCAAGTTCTGGCTGAGATCACTCTGGGAGATGGGTGCATGCAGACTGGAGAGCAGGAATCAATACCCCACAGCTGGTAAGGCACACCGTGCCCAGCGCACATGTTACCCAAGGCACCAGCACCATATTTATACTCTGCAGCTCTTCCATGGGATGCTGCTAAGGCCTGGGTGGAGCATCTTGCTGAGAGGGATGCCAAGACACACTCACCAGAGCAAAGGCAATGGGTGCTTAAGAGTTGTAATGATTCTGGTTTGACCAATAATGGATCTGTTAAAGTAGACTTTGCAACTAGGAAAGACAGGTTTATTTCTGTACCTCCCAGAAGACAGGCTGAAGCTATTATAAAGTTACTAAGCTATTATTATACACAGGTATTAAGGCTGAATGAAGGAGTTGAGTGATATGAGGGCGTATGAAAGATAAACCTCAGAGGTGCACAGGAGAAGCTGGGGGAAGTGATGGTGAGGCATTTGAAGTGGGAAGGAGCTGCTTTAGCCGTAGGACCAACCAGAGCTAGAGAAGACAAACCATAAGTGACCTTGAAGCTCTTGACAAGGTGTGTAAACCATTTTCTTCTGCCATATGGCTGATTTGAGAGATTCCTGCAGGGAGGCGAGCAAAAGATCTGGCCACATGCTGAGGACACCTACTCACCAGACCTCTAAATGCTGTTGCGCTCTGCAATGTGAGCAGAGACCAGTCAAGCTTCAAAACTCAGGTAAGAGTCCACCTGAGACTGTGCTTGTTATGGGCCTCTCCAAAAACTGTGTTGTACTCTGCAAAGCTTCTGTGTTTGGTGTGAGCCAGTGTGCAAAGCCTCTAAGGTTTGAATTCAAGCAGCTAGATGGAGAAGGGAAGCTTGGTAAGAAGGGAGGGTGCCAAGTGGAGCTGGCATGTGGAGAGGATTCCTCAGTTCCCAGTGTGGGTAGCATCTTGGATGCGCTCAGAACTTAGAAGCACTAAACACAGTGGGATACAGCAGCTGGATCTTTTTCCAGTGGTCTGAGCATCCACCACAAGGAGCAGAGCCAGGGCTGTGACACATGAGCACGAAGCATTAGTCAGAAAGGACAAATGGAATGTGAAACCCCACCAGAAACTCCCAAAGTGGGTCAAACTCCTTGAGAGATCTAACAATAGATGTAGGATGGGAAGGGCAGAATCAACCTGGTCGCATGCCATCCTGAAATCTGTGGGCCTGACTCCATTGTGGTGCAATTCAAAGCAGGTGGCTGAAATAGTGGAAGCCAAAGGCTCTGGCTGTGCCTCCTCTACCAAGTCCTGCCTGGCATAATATTAGCTTCACGCCTGAGTGAGGAGGACGTAGCTTATTAAACTTGCAAACCTGCCTTGTGCTAGCCCATGGGTATTTAGGACTGCTGGGTCTCTGGGGCAGGATGCTCTAATGCTACTTTTACGCCACATCTACCACAATGAGGCCTCCTTAATTGGCTTGTGGTTCCCAACAGCACTGAAAGCAAAGAACAAGCGATGGAGAAAAATCTGTCCACACCACAGCTACCGTTTGGTGTTGGAGCATCATTATCTCAAGTCATCCCTGTCCCCAGAGACAAACAAGCTGAGTAGCCAAAAAAGTCTGTGGGGAGGATGCACAACAAAATCCAAGCAGAAGAAGTCAGAGGACAGAGGCAGTCCTTGTCCCCAAGGCGTCCCCCTGCGCAGTCGGGTTTCTCCCCTCTGCCAAGTCCTCAGTTTTCACTGGCATGGAGGAACCTGAAGAGAAATTTCCTTTTTTTCTCTACTTAAAAGAAACAACAGCCCCCACCCCCCCTTCCCTGCTTTAATCACTTTAAAACAACCCTAGAGGAGTGAGAGGAGGGTAAATAAATGTGGGAACCTTGGGAGTTCTTGAACTGTTAAAGAAATCAATATAAATCACAGAGTAACCTTGCCCTGGTATCTTCCTTATCACTTCTGAAGCTCTACCTGCCTTTGTCTAACAACAATCTCAGTTAATTAGATAATTAATTTAATTATCTAATTAGGTGGAATTGCTAATAGCTATTCCACCTAATTAGGCCAGTAGGTGTATGTCAGCAGCGGTGGTTCACTCTTTCTGGCTAACCCTCCACCTTCTGCCATGCCTGAAACCAGGCTCTGACACAGTTCATGGCTCTTTGTTTGCTTTAACCAGAACCACCTGGAAATGGTTTTACAGCCTCACTCGGGCTTTCCTTGAATGAGAGCAAGGTGGCCAGTTGGAAAGTAGAAAAGGAAGCTCTTAGCAGAATGAATGCAGGAAACTCTTCATTTTTTTACATTTATTCTCCTTGTGTAAGATTAATTTTAGCTCTAAACACAACAACTGGTTAGGAACTGATCCTAAGGAAGCATATTGCTCCAAGGCTGGGGAAACAATGTAAGTAGCTTCCCCCTGCCCCTTATTTGGACAAGCTTAGCTAAGTTGTGGCTGCCATCCCAAATATGTTCTCTTCCCCCGCAGAAATGGAGGTTATTCTCTTGCTGCAGCTTTCATAGTGTGTCCTGTGTGTGATGGCATGAGGGAGCTGGCTAGAGTTAAGACCAGCCTAAGGCCCGCTGGCAGCAGAATCCCACTGGCAGCAGAGTCCCACAGCTTGTCTCTTCAGGGATGCTGTAGCTGGCATCATGACACTAGTTTTGAACCAGGGATGGCAGCACCGCTGTCCCCTCAGGAGCTGTAGATGCCTCTGGGGCTACAAAGCTACCATACGGTACTCAGGTTTTTTTTTCCCTTAATGCCTAAATTGGATTGAAGGGCTTTTTTGTACATTCCAAAACAAACTGGCAGCTGTCTGCAAAACAAGCAGCCAGACCTGGCCCTGAGGAAAGATTGATGTGCTCATGCTTTGTACCCAGAGCTCTGCTTTCTCAGGAAAGCTGGTGCTTATGCACCAGCCTAAGCATAGGAAAAGCCATTCAACACATGAGCAGTCAAGAATTTAGACTCTTCTAGTCCTAGGAACGTTTAATGGCTCATGCTATCACTATCTGCTGCTGGAGAACCTTGTCAGAGCCCCTGTGATGCCTACAGCCATAGCAGGCACCACTTGGTGCGGTGCTGGGGATGGAGGCATTGGGCTCAGTAATCACCACTGTATGTAACAGAGTCCATGGAAACCCTGACTGGAGTCTGGACAAGGTAAAATGGCCAGGTAGGGTCTAGAAGAGTCGATCACTTCTCTCTCCTGGAAATGCTTCCTTCCCATAATGCTCTCAGGTTAATCTGCTGCAATAGCATTCTGACCTATGATTCTGGGTCTGTGGAGAGAGTCCTCCTCCTGTCTACACACTCCTGCTCAGCTGGGAATGATGGGCAACAGATGAAAACGTGGCTTTTTATTTTGCTTTCTCTGTTTTGGTTTGGTTTTTTATATATACGTATATGTAACTGTAGCACCATAAAATGGTTCCTTGGGGTAGTTTGATTTTTCTTCATAAAATACCCCAAAACCATAGCTATATATTATATATATATTTGTGAACTGCTTGGAGCAAAGTTGTCTCAGCATTCTCATTTTGAAACCCCATATTGAGGTGTTTATTACAGCATCATGAAAATTCACATTGAGTTGAAACTTGGCAAATGTCTTTTGGCTTGAAGCAAGTTTTCTTTTAAAGAAGTTTACTATTAAGTGTTTAAGGATATTTTTTCCCTTTCTATTTTTCTTTTCAAAAAGCAACACCTTCCAGAACTGGGTTGAGAAGCAGTAGGCCAGCTTGGCAGCAAGCGTGAAAGCAGCGAGTCAAGCACAGAGCTGCAGCCATTCATGCTTTTTTCTGACATCTGTTAAGGGAATGGGAGGAAGGGAATTCAGCTGTACTCTAGGAGAAAAGAGGCTTTTTTGTTGTTGTTTTGGTGGGTCCTGAATAGCTGCACTCCCACCAGATGCCAGTGATCCTAATACCAGCTGCACAGAGCACAGCATCTCTGATTGCCTGGAGCTGGTCCCTTTGCACAGCCCAGAGCAAGCCAGATTTGCTGTACCTGTAAGCGAATCGAGTGTGTGGCAGACTTGTTGCTGTTCTATGACATAGATGTGTACTGAACAGTGACAGTCCTGGTAAGGACTGGGATCATCTTGTTACAGTTCCACTGGAGTAAATGCAGTTACTGTCAATCTGGTTTGTGCTATGGCCTCTATAACGATGACACAGCCTATACATGGCTTTCTACTGATATGCTTTTCTTCCTTTTCAGGTGTGCAGACCCATCTTTTTCAGTGTGAGGATGTGTGGGTAGATAACTAGGTTTATATAACCTGTACCAGCAAACTGCGCATCCCACAAAGCCAGGAGCAGGAGTGAGCTACATGGTCCTCCCTTTAGGCAGCAAGCCTTACTTCACCCCTGCCCTGCACAGAGCATTTGCTACAAGGCAGCAGGAGTGTGTGCACAGAGCTTTTGCTGGGATGCTCCTCTATGTCCTGTATTTCTGCATAACACAGTGGGAGTGTGAGGAACAGCTCAGGAACTGGCATCTGGCACCAGTGGGAAGTGGCTGTTGCTGACCAGGGGAGCCCAGCAGCACTGCCAACATCCTCTGCCCCTTTTCAGCCTGTGAGCTGTGAGTTGGGTGAGGATGAGGATAGACAGAGCAGTCAGATATCAAGCAGCACATCATCAGTAGGGGCAGACCTAATGGTTTCCTGACAGGAGAGAGTTCCTAACCCTGAACCCAAATGAGATGACTTCTGAGATTCTGAGGTGTTGTAAACAGCATTGTTTGGTACTTTTTTGGTTGGTTGTGGATTTTTTCTGCATCCAGTTTCTAGCTTCTGCCAGAATTGGAAGTACCAAAGTCTTGAGAGTAAGCCTGCTCCCTCTGACTATCTTGCAGACTCAGGAAGTCCGAAGAGGTCTAATAATCATCCTTACCCTTCCTTATTTACCAGCTTAGGCTTCACTCGAGGGTGTTCCCAGTGCCCTACCTGAGGTGGCTCTGATCTCATGGCCTGGCTGGCTGCCACAGCAGTGCTCACTAGAATGGGAAAAAATAGCATCAGTACTTTGATCCATTCCTGCTGGTGCTTTTTCAGAACTGTGCTTGTGCTGTGAAGATACCAACCTATTACCATCATTTTGTATCACAGACATAATGATTTTCACTGCAGTATTTAAGATACCTTGCTGGAATACCTGCAGTTGGACAAGCGTGGCTTTATCTGTATTGGGCTTTATCTGTACTGAGGCTTTTCAGCCCCTCCACAATGTATAATTTACTTGGGTGGCTGAATATGTACCTTCCTGATATGTTTGTTGATAGGTGTCAGTCTGCTGTTATGGTCAGTGTGTATGTATGAAAAGGAGGGTTGTTTTGTTACTTTCTCATAGCAGACTTCCAGTATCTGAAGGGGGCCTAAAAGGATGCCAGAGCTGAGCTTTTCATTAAAGACTGTAGTGATAGGATAAGGTCTAATGGGTTCAAAATTTAACAGGGGGAGTTTATATTGGCTATAAGGAAGAAGTTTGTTACTGTGAGGGTGGGGAGGCACTGGAATGGGTTGCCCAAGGAAGTTGTGAATGCTCCATCCCTGGCAGTGTTCAAGACCAGGTTGGATGAAGCCTTGGATGATATGGTTTAGTGTGAGATGTCCCTGCCCATGGCAGGTGGCAGGGGGGTTGGAACTAGATGATCTTAAGGTCTTTTCCAACACTAACTATTCTATGATTCCAATTGCAATGCTGACTTCCTCTTCTCTCCCCCCTCCCCCCCCACGTTATCCTATTCTTTTTAAATTTATTTTATTAGGTATTATTTTTTAACACTGTACTCCCACGAATCATCACTATGCAGATGTTACACAGATCTCTTTACCATTTTCCACTTGCTGTGTTTCATTACTCTACTCAGCAACTTTGTGTCTTTCCTTGTTGCTTCAATGTTCTCCAATCTGCCTGGAGCTGGAAGATCAAGATCCTGCTTTTTCTTGGTTGCCAGCATCTAGCACGAAAGGGGAGGCAGATTTGGAGACGTTGCTTGTTTCTATGGATAATAATCAATAAGACCCATTAGGGAGACAACTACATACATCACTAAACTTTGACCTCTGTTCTCCAGAGCAGTCCCAAGATGCCTATTCATATGCTGGTGACATCCAGATTGCACTATTGCAAAAGCCTCTTTGCTTGGGAAGGGATTACAGATTTAAATTGCACAGCCTTTGCTATCTGTAGAATACAGCATGCAGGATACTTAGCTAGAGCCTCTAGTTTTTGTTGGCTTTCTTTGCTACTCATCTGAGTTTTATATTTAAGGCTGTTGCATGCAGAGGTTTTTATGTCTCTCTACCTTTTCAGGCTGTTTTCTGTTCCTGTCTGTCTGGCATTTTAAGGGTTTTCAGACCCTGGAGATTCTTGGCACTGGCTGTTGCTTGCATACTGCTCCTCATCTTTCAGATCCTTTTTCTACTACGCTGTTCTTCAGCAGGCTGCTCCTGATAGAAAGTTTTTGGCTTGCTGTTTGAAGTTCCTGATAGTCGGCGTTTGATCACTTGTTAATTCAGTTCTAAAACTACTTTCCAAAGAAGCCATGAAAGACTATCTATAAATAGATTATATTAAAAACAAAAAAGAAAATACCCTTATTTTGCTGAATAGAGGAAGTTTTAAGTTTTCTGGGAGGAAAAAAAAAATATACCAAATTTAGAAGCAAATCAGAAATCCCTGGGTGTTTGAGAAACCCATTTCTAGGCACAAAGCCTGGAAACAAGTCAGATGAGATTAGTTGATGTGGGTGAGGAGGGAGAGCCAGGACTGTGGTGACAGCAATGGGGTTTTCCCTCAGAGGGATCATAGGGCTGGGAGGGACTGTGTGAGCCACTCTGCTGCATGACTCCATCCCTAAGTGATCAAGGTCTGTCTTTACATTGAGTGCCTTTGCTCCTCCCATTGCAAAGCTGTTTCTGCTCCTTGCTCCTCTGGTTAGAAACAGAGGTCTAGTTTCCAGCCTACATGTCCAGCACGTATCAGTTGTGCTCTTCATTCTTGTCTACTAGCTCTTTTATTGCTGTAGTGTGCTGCTTCCTTCCCCACTGTATTTTCCAGAGTGGTCACCTCTCTCAGCCTTTGTTTCCCTAGGCTGAGCAAGTTGAGTTTGTAGAGACTTCTCTCATAAAATAGGCTTTCCATTCCCCTGACCATCCTAGAAACTCTTCTCCGTGCTTTCCCCAGCTTGAATGCATTTTTTTGTCATCTATTGGAGAATTGTCTGGAGAATGATAGCTCCAACAAGATCTTGCCTGTACACTGTTCAGTGTCATTATACGCTTCCCTGTCTCTATTTGTTGGTACTTTTTCTGATACCCTTTACTTAACATTGACCTTTTCAGGAGCAAAGTCACACCAGCGGCATGCAAATACCTGAGACAGGTCTTCTCCCTTGTGTGTGCCATACCAATGAGCTTCCTCTCTGAGTCAGAAAGTTTTATTACAGGCACCCAGCTGCCTAAATTGTACTGCATCTTATTTCCATTTTGCTCTCTTTCAAAGTTATTATCTTCTTCCAGTGTGACATTCTGCTTCTCATCTTCAGGTTATGAGAACAATCCCTTCTTTTCCTAAAGTGGTCACTAAGGAAAATACCAAGTAATGTTCATCCTAAGGCTATTTTTTGAGAAGCTCTACCAGTGATCTTCCAGCTTCATGGTTCTCCTTGCTTCATCCCTTGCCAACTTTGCCATGCCTGTGCTCCCAGCAAAGCTAAAAATATCGCACATCTGAGTCTTTATTGATGTCTGGAAAATGGAACACTGTGTGGTAACTCTTCCTTATCTTTCTCTCCCATGATTATCAGTAAAGTCTCTCAGTGCCCCTGTATTAATCTGAGATGCTTGTTAATTCAGTACATTCTGCCGAAGCATGCATAAATCTCTGTGGAGCACCAGGGCCATCCATCAGCCAGTTCTGTGTTTACACAATCCCTAGCACAGTGCTTTCCCCCAAAAGCCTATGAACAAAGCCAGGGCTGCCTTTTCAAAGATGCTATCAAGTGCTAAGTGAGACTTCCAAGAGTAGTTTCTTCCTGACTTCTCTCAGCACCTGAAGCCCATGGCAGTTAATGCTGTGCTTTGAGAGCAAGAGAGGATGCAGTTGGCCACCAGTGTCTCTGGCCAGTGCATGTCTTCTGGTTTGGTGTTTTGTTTTGTGGTGAAAACTTCCAGGTTTCAGAGCACAGGCTCCTGCTTCCCTTGCCAAGGATGCCCTTATGATGTAGCAAGCATTATGCTACTTTTATGAAGTCCACTGGCTTTCACACAGCTCCTTTTTCTTCCACTCCTTGATATTTCTCTTCCTCCTGGAAACCTGGGAAGGCCAAACACATTTAATCCCCTTCAGGACACAGTGAAATGAATGCTGGCTTTTAGGTGCTTTAGTGTATCTGGTTCACCATTTCTACCCTCAATTGCTAATTTCCCTTGCCACCCACTTCAACTAAAAGGTGCTAATTGTGTGGTGATACACAACTTCCCTGCCCCAGAGAGCAGCAGCATCATTTCTGATCCTTTTAGCTCTGGCTAAACTAATAGAGAGACCTGTGTCCTGAGCCCAATGCCAACTCCTATGTAAGAAACTCTTCTTAAATCCACAGCAAAGTCATTTACTAGTGGTTACACTCTGGGCTGTTCAGGGCAGCAGTCACTTCTGAGAAGTTACGCACATCTGATGCAGAATTACAAAAATGCCTATTTACCACGGTGACCAAAGGGGCTGAGGAACTCAAGTTAATATTTATATTTGGCATTGAACCTTATGCACAAATACTGACTTTGGCTGCATGTGTAGCGTCCCAGTTTGTTTTTCAATTCATTTATACCCATGTCTGGGCACAGGGAATTACCTCCGTGCTCTCGGCAGGCCAGGTTTCAGAGGTCTCACTGCGCTGAATAGGCTACTAAGAGGGTGTTCAGCTCCGAGTGCACCTCTGAGCACTCTTGGGCAGCAGCTCTGTGGAGGGTATGGAATGTCAGTTTGGACTGTCTCCTGTTTTAAGGGATGAAACAAAGAAGCAGGAGCAGCTGAGATGCTGGTAGGGCAAGAGATGGTTTGGGAGAGGGATGAGATGCTGAGATGGTGCAGAAGGGTAATGTTGTTCCATCCATCTCATCCCAATTTCTCCATACTTGACATGAAGGATGTAGTCATGTACAGCCAAAGCCAAAAAAGCTGTTTGCACATAAGCTCCCAACATAGGCTGTGGCAGCCAGGTTGGCCTGAGAGGTCTGTGCTCTGCTCTCCCAGCTGCTGTGAGCATGCCTCTTGTTACAGTCTGGAAGCCACGTCTCTTGTCACAGTCTGGAAGCATCTGCAGTATCTCTTTATAAGCCTATTGTCATTTAAAATACACATGATGAGGGAAAGAGAGAGGTGGAGAGAAGTGTGTTAACAGGATCTCTTGCAGTTGAGAGTGCTCTCAAACAAGGAGTTGCACACAGTTGGCACACAGGAGAAAGTGGCATCTTCTGGAGGCAAGGGTGGGAATTTCTTCAGGGGGATTTACCGCCAGCTGAACAGCATTGTGGAGTCCAAAACATTTAGCTGGAATGAGTCTGGTTTGAGAACTTGTGCCATAGATTCAGGTGTGAGCCTAGAAATTGGCTCCTTTCACTTTTCAATTCCAGACATCTGGAGTTAATGAGAAGCACTAAATGACTTGTCCAAGGCTACCTTGTGAGCATGAGAGACCCCAAACTCCATTAAAAATCCCTAAATTCCCAGTGGAATATACTGCCCATGCCACCTCGGTGAATTTTGAGGCCAGCAGAAGAGCTCACTGTGCTAACACCGCAGTGTGAAAGAAATACCACACTAAGGCATGTGCCGTTTAGTTTGACTGTATTTACAGCCCCGATTTCTGCCCATGGTTCCTGTCTTGGTGAGTCGGTGCCTGGAGGGCTCATCAGGGAAGTGCTGCATGCAGGACACAGCATCCCAAAAGCTCCAGCTGGACCAATGTGTGAGCCCACCACTGCACTCCTTCAGAAGCCACCCATGAAGGCAAAGACACCCAGCTGCAATTTTGAAGTGTGTTTAACAAACTGGGAACAATCACCTTACGTTGCAGGTATATGACTGCATGAAGTCCCACCATACTTAGGTTGCCAAGTGACTTTGAAGACTTTATTTGCTGAGGAAGGAAGGTTTCCAGGGGAATTGATAATAAAGGATGCAGTAAGATTTTGGAAAGAAAACAATAACTCTGAAACTTTTTTTGGAGCACAGAAATTGCTTTCTAAACTGGGTTGTAGCTCCCTAATGTTTCTACAATAACTTTGTGACTGTGGTGGCTGTTCTTGCTGAATGCAGCAATGGGGAGCTGAGAGAAGCAGCTGAGGCAGAAAATGGGAGTCAGACTGTGCCTGGATCTCCCCCCAAGCCAAAATTTCAGCACTTTCTGCCTTTCTGTGCTTGTCAGTTTCTCTGCTGACCTTGTTCCCAAAACCAGTGTTCTCGCTGTCCCCATAAGCATCATTGCCATGAAGTTCTGGTAGCGATTGCACAACAGGACTCTGTGCTTACCAGACCCCATGAGCACTGCTCAGATACTGTTCCCACACAGATACCCAAAGCTAACGTTACTGCTGTAATCTAAAAGAGCAAAAATGTTTGGGAAACAGCAGATGCAATGGGAAAATGACACTTCCTACATGTGATAATTGCACAACCTTAACTCTGCCCTTGGAGTATGTCTGTTTCTCGCTGTATTGTTCGGGAACTTGTGTGGTGTAGCAAAAAGTCATCCGAAGGCTTTGTGCAAATCGTAGTTAAAGTTGTTGGCGGAGGTGCCAGCAAGGGTTAAATCACCTGTATGGGGACGAGGGGGCTGGGTAGGGTGAGTGGTTTACATGCAGCTATCAAGTACTGGGGGTGACAGCATGACTTTACTGTTATAATGGGCATTGGCAGAAGGGGAAAAACCTCTGTGGCTTGTGAGTAAGTCCAGATCACTGAAGATCTAAAGCGCAAGACGTGGTTATGCTTGCCTCCTACAGTAGGACTGTATCCTGCCATAAGCCACTTAAATAGGTTTCATGTTTAGGTATTTTTGCCTTATATTCAGCCATTGGCTAACTCGGTTCAGGCTGTCTTCGCCCTCACTCTGCAGCGCTACTTGCCACACTCTCAGGCACAGCCCTGTGCAGCCCACAGACATCCCTCCTGCCTGTGCTGTTTCGTGCCTTGTGTTGAAGTTTGCTCTTCACTGGTGGGAGCTGTTAGCTTGGCTTAGTTACCAGTGAGAAACTGGGAAAGCACGGTGCAAAAATGTCTGCCCTGCAAGGCTTGTGCTCGTGCAGCTAGGAGTGGTGGAACCGACTTCTTCTGTCTTTACTCATCACTCACTACCCGTCCTTCCTGGGCTGTTCATTGCTCCCATCTCCTCCTGCAGCTGCTGCTGAGGAACCAGCCCTGCTTGGAAAGACAGTAAAGCTCAGCAAAGACAGTAAGGGCTCGTCCTTGCACACTGACACCCAGCCCACCATGCCAGTGTTTCCACAGACCTAAAGAGCCAGGGGGTAAACTCGGAGCAGGACTGTCGTTTTCTGGGATACACCACTTTTTGCCACCTCGGGAGTTTTGCAGAACCATGGCTTGTGCTTTAGGTGGAATTGAAAGATCATGGAGGGATTGACCTGGAAGACCTCGGCCGCGCTATCTAAACGCCTTCGGCTCTGCTCGGGTTGGTGACCTGACCCAGAGCATTAAGGAGATTCACAAAGGTGGCAGCCGAGGTTTCCGTGGCGGCACAGCGGGCCCGTGCCCGAGGAAAGGGCCCGGAGCAGGAGCTCGCTCCTGCCCGCCCTGCTCCGCCGGGTGACTGCGACCGCAGCGGCCCAGCGGGGCGAGGCAGGGGTTTGGCCGCCCAGCCCCGCACGGAGCGGGCCCGCGCGTCCCCCACCGGTACCTGCCGCCTCTCACGCGGGCAGGACGGGGCCGCACGGCCGCGCTCTCCCCTGAAGGGCTCCCGCCCGCAGCAGGCCCCGGCGGCACCACCGTCTTCGGCCCCGCTGCCCCGGGGACAGGCAGGCGACGAGCCCTCCGAGGGGGAAGGGAGGGGAAAGGAAGGGGCCACCCGCCACCGCCGGCTGAGAGGAGAAAGCCCTCCCGCTGCGACTGGGTCCCCCTGCGGGGGGCAGCGCCTGCAGCGCTGAGGAGAAAGAGGGCGGGAGGCGGCCCGAGGGGGCTCCTGGCCGGGGGCGGCGCGGCGCGGGGGGCGCTCCCCACTTCTCCTCCCCGCCGGGGCTGGCGGCGGGGCCGCCCCCATTGGCCGCGGCGCGGCGGTGAGCTCCGCCCGCCGGAGCGGCGCGGCGCGGGGAGGGAGAGAAGGGAGGAGGAGGAGGGAGGGCGCCGGGCTGCGCTGCGCTGCTAGTCTGGAGCGGAGCCTGGCAGCGGCAGGAGCGGCGGCGCGGGGGTGAGGAGCAGCCGGAGCCTGCTGGACGGAGGCAGCCCCGTCCCCCTCCCCTCCCCCTCGCCTCTTTCTTTGTGCGCAGGGCAGGGGCGGCCCCGATCCATGGTCATGGGCGACAAGAAGAGCCCGACCAGGTGAGCGGGGCGCGAGGGGCGCGGGGAGAGGCACCTAAGATGGAGGGAGCGCGGCGGGGGCCGCCCCTGCCCGCTCCGCACCCTGCCCCGGCGGAGACGGCGGGCCTGGCCCGGCTCGGCGCTGGCGCGGCGGGAGGGGATGGCGGTGGGTAGGCCCCTGGCTGGCAGTTCCGTGCGTGTGCTCCGCCGCGGGGGGGGCGGCGAGGGGCTCCTAAGATGGAGGGAACGCTGGGAGGGGGACGGCGAGCCCGCGCCAGCCGGGCAGGTACGCGGGGGTCGGTGCGGAGGGGGGCTGCAGGCGGGGAGGGAGCGAAGGAGGCTCCTAAGATGGAGGGAGCGTGGAAGGGCAGCGGGAGGAGCAGTGCCGGTGTTTCCCTGCCTGCCGCCGGTGCCAGGGCTGGTCTGGTGCGAGAGCAGCCATGGCGGCTCCGCTCGCTCGCACTCCCGCTCCGCGCACTCGCTGCTCCCAGACAAAGGGAGGTTTAACAAGGTGGAGGAGGGAACGCGCCTCCCAGCCTTCAAACTCTCCCACCCTCGCTCCGAGGGGAGGGGGGCGGCCCCCGCCGCGGTGTGGGGGGCGCAGGGGGACGCGCCCGGCCCGGCCCGGCTGGGTTCGGCCCGGCCCGGCTGGGCCCTCCCGCGGCGCGGGGCCGGGGGCGGAGCGCGGGGCCGCACCGCACCTCTCCGGGCGCCGGCCCCGGTAGGTGTTTGTCGGCTGTTCCCGGGTGCGGGGCGGAGGGAGCGGCGGTGAGAGCAGGCGCCTGGGTTTCGGGGCTCTGTAACATGGTTTCTCATGTGTGTGTTTTCTTTCTCTCCTCCTCTCCCTCCTCCCTCCGCCGCTTCTCTCCTCCTCCCCAAACACACACGTACACACACGCTTCCCCTCTCCCTCCCCCTCCTCAAGGCCGAAAAGGCAAGCCAAACCTGCAGCCGACGAAGGCTTTTGGGATTGTAGCGTGTGCACCTTCAGGAACAGCGCCGAAGCCTTCAAGTGCAGTATCTGCGATGTCAGGAAAGGCACCTCCACAAGGTACGTCCGCACCTTCCGACGCGGCTTTTGCTCCATGCTGGGCTGCGCCGACTTGTTGATTTTTTTTCCCCGTGTTCCCTGGATATCGGCTGGTTGCATCCCCCCTTCCCCCGGTGCAGCCCCTTCTGTCCCCGTTCAAAAGCTTGTGGATCTTAAAAATTCTCTTTCAAGCATTTAATTGGAGCTGGAAGACATATTCTGTGGATGTGTTGGCGACCTGAATCTTTTTGTTGTTCTGTGCGTTTTTTTGTTGCTGATGTACTGAGGACGTTTTGGAGATCTGCAGCCAGCCAAAACCATTCTGACTGTGGTTTGGGGCACATGGTCTTCTGTGGTCTGGGTGGAGATTTACCTGTGTTTTCTACAGGAGTAGAAATGACTGAGGATTAGGGGATGAGAAAGGAAACGGCTGATGCCATGAGAACAGCAACTCCCTTCCCGAGATGTTGATCTCTCAGTGTCTTTTGTCATCTGAAAGGGATCGGCTTTATGCTCGGTGTGGGAATGCTGCGGATTTCTAAAAGCTTTAGCTGTTGCGTCTCTGATTGCCATGCACTGGGTAACTGTGGAAGTCTTTGTGAGATGGTGAAGCTGGTGTACAGTAATTTAATTAATTTAATCTAAATAACCCCCCCCAACTTGCACTCTCCCAGTTAATAGGTTCAGAAAGTTTGCCCTGGAAATACCAGTTGGCGCTAAAACAGGCATGTGGTGCTCTGCTTATTCATTCATTTTCTGTTTTGTTCTACTTTTGTTGACTTCTGATTTTGCTCCTGTTGTACCTTGTATATATGAATTCCGTTGCTGTGCCAAGGAAGTAATCCTTTCCATTGTGAAAGGCATCGTTTCCCTCCTTTGAGTGCAGTGGCGTATTGAGATGCTCTCATCAGCAGGCTGTTTGCATGACTTAGCTGTCTTGATGTGACTGACAAAGGAGGTGAAAGCGTGTTTGGTTGGTTATTGTTCTCACTGTGCTTTAGACAATGTGAAGTGCCTACATTGTTAATGGAGAGCATGCTTTTGGGCCACTGAAACTCTTGAGTTACAGCAACAGACAGTACTGTAGTCCTGTACTGTGTGTTTCAGGATACACGTTGGTTACAAGTATCTCTGCTTTTTACAAAATAAACAGAGGTCTTGAACTTAAGCATTTTAAATAGCATAGTTGTAGCATTGAATAAGGTCGAACTTTTGGGACAGTAGTGTTCTGTATGCACCTAGAGCTGATTCTTCACTTGTTTTTTTCAGTCTTGTTGTCATGCAACTAAACCTTCACAGCACGCTTGATTTCCGTGGCTTTCTGTTTCCTTGGCTTCCCTGTGTGCTCAGGTGAAACACATTGATCCTGCAGTTGCTTGGTCTTTAACTGTGTGTGCTACTACAGCGCGTAGCCTTGCAGTCACGGCGAGCTCTCGCAGCGTGGCGTCAAGCATGTGCATGGGTGTTTGTAGGAGAGCCTTAATGAGATGTAGGAGCCCATATGGGTTGTATCTTGTAGCAGATTCAGTCATTTTCATTTGGCCACCATGCTGATGTTCATTTTGAGAGCTTTTTGAGCAGCTTTCTCTCTTGTGCCTTTACTTTTTTTAAGGGTAATTTTCAAACTGTTTGTTGAGGTAGTTGGATGTTTTGTCTATAAAGGGCCATTAAGAGGGATAGCAGTTGATGATTTTAGGTTAAGAGCCTTACTTGCAGATGTGATCCTTGGGTCTAGAACATTGTATTTTGCTTTAGCTTTTAATGGACCCTTATGAATAGCTTCTAATTTTAATTCATTTAATTCATCAGCTTTCCATTCATTTTTGACGCTTTTTAAATTGCCTTTGTTTGGAGAATTTGAGAAAGTATTTGAAATTTTCAATGGACCATCATGTCGTCTTGCATATTTGTATAATTTACGAATAGATATAACTGAAAGCAGGAGTGATTGAGCATTGTGAGGGAGCGTCCTGTGTTGAGAAGACCTGGGAGGTCAGAGTTCTTTGTGGTATCTGTTGCTCTGAGTGTTACAGTATGTGACATATGAGTTGGTGCTGGGGAAATTCGTCAGAATTTTTTAGCTAAATGACTGATGTAAAGATACTTAACAAGTTATGATTGATAATTTATTACTTGAAATATAAGGTGTCTGATGAGCTTGACTTTTAAGTTGCAATTTGACAAGTTGATGACACTTTTCCACATTTAAAAGCTGTGCTTCATTCAGGCTTACTTCAGTAACACTTACTGGAAATCTATCAAACTTCCTCTTTAAAAAGCTCTTCAAAGTAGTGAAAGACAGACAGGCAGACATGGTGGGGCAACCAGTTGTCATCAAATTACTGTGTGCAATTACAACATGCCCAGTTTTTTATTAAGATCTGGTTTGACCTACCCTCCTCACCCCCCACCCTTGCGCTATGAAGCCATTTATTTGCTGTGGAATTTGCTTTGGCTGATAAATATTCTCTGATTTGAGAACTAGTTAGGATGCTGGCTGATTCACACTGTGTGTATTTTTTCAGACTCGATATAATCTGTTGGTGTGTAAGAGGGCTGGCTGGCAGCAGGTAGACGTTTTACTTTGCCAGATCCAGCTACCCTCTTTCCCTAGGATCTCATAAAAGAAGCTTCAAACACATGAGCTTTAGTGTTGACCTGCCAAATCAAAATCACTATAGATATTAAACAGTTAAATTGTACCTGAATACTTTTTCAAAGGGCTGTTTATAAATACTTCGGTTTGCTTTTAAATAAAAATTAGGTCAATTCCATCTCAAGAGAATTGGGAATTGTGGTGCAAAGATTACATTAAACCTGTAGTACTTGTTGAATACTGTGTTTGTTACAATATGTCACTTAACTCCCTTTCCTCAACTTTATTCTTGCAATTTTATGGTTAAACTTTATTACACTCTTTTTAGGCAAATATGTTGAGCTTTTCTATGGTTTTCTTTTTGTGGGGATTATGGCAAAGATATAAGCTGTGTTCGACGCAACATTCAGTTGGGCGAGACAGGTGATGTAACTGACTAGCTTGGGAGTGAGCAATGGCGATGTGTTTGCTAGAGTGTACAATACTCTTATTCTTTCCCAGAGGTTTTTGTGTTGGTGTAACAGTGCAGGGAATAGTGCTGGCCACCACTTCCACTTGAGTCCTGCAGCTCTTCTGGTGGTCTGCTCTGATGTGGTCCTACCTGCTCCTGCATGCAGGAGAAGGCTTGAATTAAAACTTCTATCAGGAAGCTTGCTTCACAGACGTGTGGTCCTTCCAATATCCATTACGTCTCCAAATGCGGAAGGAAAGTTTGCTTTGGATTTCCTAGGAATGTGAGGGCAGAATTTGGCCTCGTATTTCTGGTTACTTGGAGCTGTGTATTCCTGTCTGAGGGCAGGAGATGGCTCCCTGTTTTCATTTGTTGTTTTTTTTTAATGGTGTTCTTGCTCATTCCTCTTTCCCTTTGGTTCTCCAATGGTTTACTAAACATACGTTGTGTTCCTGTACACCTTGTAGCTTCCTCTGTCCTCCCAGGCACAGCCATGCAGAGTGTTTCTGCATGGGGTTGCTTTCAGACATCATTTTGAAGAGGAATATTTTCCCCTACTTCTTGATTTCACAGAGGTATTTTCTATTTGAAGCTTTCCTTCTGGATAGATGGCAAGCAGTGTGATGTGGTGGAGCTTCTGTGATGTTAATTTTTCTCTAACTTTAGGATAAGTGCTTTCGTTGTCTGAACTTCACATCCTCTATCGTGAATGTGCCTTGATTACAGAGAAATGCACTAAGAAATGTCAGTGGAAGATGTGAGAGCAACAACTGGATGTCTGATGTGCAAGTTAACAAAACAGTGGGCCACTGCAGCCCAAAATTAACAAGGTGTAGCATGTATGTCCTCTGCAAGGCATGCACTTAATAAGCATTTCTGTTGTATTTGTTGCTAATACCTGTATGCTTAAAGTGCATGGTTTGGAGTTTGGATCGAGTGATTTGAACATAGGTTTCATTGTGGAGTGCTCATGGAGCATATGTCAGCAGTGCTTCACTTTTTTTGCTACCCTTATTTTGGAGGGTAGGCAGAGCTGAAATTATTCATCATAATTAAAAAATGTGCTTTCTCTTGTGTCTCAGATATTGGCCTTTGTTCCCGTTCAGTTCTCCAGAAAGTTCCTTTGGATGTTTGAAGGATGTATGCTAGCACCTTGACAGATGTAAACTACTCTCCATGTCACCATTGAAAAGTATCCTCTTGTTCTGCATCCAGGCTGGGCTGACCAGAATAGACACCAGATAGTCCTATTCCTAGAATGGCAAATCAGGCTCCCGGTCCTGATCTCTGTACAGCTAATATATACGCTGCTGATTTTCCATGCAGGACTGTTCTAAAAATGTGTGGCTGTGGTGTAGGTTGAAAGCAAAGTGGTTTCATTCAGTTCTTTTGAGTTGGATAGCTTTCACCTGCATTAAGCAGGGGGATTGTTATTCGGCATCATAGCTGGCCTTGAAGTGGGTTATTTTCTGTAAAAATGGAGTATGTGACTCATCTGGGGAAAGCTGTTGTGGAGGGGACATTGGTGCTTTTACTCTGGGATATTTGTTTTACTAATTGGCCATTCATATCTGTGTTTAAATCATCTGTATTTTTCCCATTGATCATTGAAGTTAAATGGTTCTTGGATCAGATGGAGCAAAACGTTGTCTGTCCCAGCCTGGAGCTGTGCCAGTGCTCCATGGAGCCATCTGCATCCTGAGGCTGTGTTCCCTTGGGTGATGGATGGGAACAGCATATTTCTGCCTAGATAGTTCTGAGTGCTGGAATACACGATACCTATATGCAAAATGTTTGCCTACATACGAGTAGTTCTTGAGACCTCTTGTCTCATACCAGCACTTCCTAAAAGTAAATTACCTATCGCAGTCTGGATCTGTAGATGGAGGAGTACTTTTGCTGGGCAAACCTGTCAGGGCAAGAGGAACCTCTTGCAAACCTAACATTTTACAAGCAGATAATGCTGATGGGTCACAGCAAGCCCTGAATTTCGTGACTGTGGTTTGACAATATACTATGTTTGACTTAATAACTCGTGTTGCTGGAAGCCAGGTGTCTTGGCCATGTGGCTTAGAGTATTGATCCATTGACTAGATCAATATAAACTGACTGCTGGTAGAGATTCATGCTATGCTTGCCTTTTAACTAGCATAGTCTGTGAGACTCCATCTGGGGAGATGAAGCTCTTCAGCTTCAGATCAGCTATTATCTGTCATCCTGTTGCAAGCACTAGCCTGGCATAGGATCTGTGTCTAGTACTTTGGCTGTTTGAAAGAGCTGTGTCCTGATTTGCTCTTTGCTGGTGTTTGGCTCTGATATTAATGATCTCATTACCATCACCCCAGGATTTCTCTTGGGTCTCAGTACCTCTGGGAAACCATTCTCAGCAGGGAGGATCCTTAGCATTAACATGCAGCACCAAGGCAATACTGCTTTGCTATGGTTGTCAAATTTGGGTACTTGAAATGCAGTAGGTGACAAACACAGTAGGTAGTGAGGTGAGTACTGTCACTCGCTTTGCTTCTGCTACATTGTGTTCCTGAAAGTCCTATAAAGGAATAATGCCTCTACCTGTTAGGGTGCTTTTTTATTAGGTGAAAAAGGTCCTGGGGTAATGGTTGGATTTGATCTTCAAGGTCTTTTCCAACCTAGTTGATTCTATGATTTTTTTTTGTTAAAATAAATAGTAAAATCTTTAGTGTGGGTAAGGTGTGTTGTTATTTTTATGTAGATTACCCATTTGAGTTAAGTAATTGTGGGTGGTAGGGTTTAATATTAATTTTTGATTTCTCTTGGAGACTGTATAAAAATCTAACAGATAAGCTGTGACACGGAGCATGTTTATCACTGGTAATATGCAGTGTGGATATTATTCATGTTTCTCTTCCTCCGTAGACTGCTTTTTTGGGAGATAGGAATCTAAACCAAAGTATGTATGTGCATGTAGGAGGAGAGGGCATGCAGCTTTCTATTATTGCTGCGCCCAGCCGTTGTGTCCACTGGGATGCTGAACCCTTGCTCTTGGCAGGTCCTTGTGGGGAACTGGTAGGCAGAGGAATGCAGAGTGACTTTTCTCTGAATGCCTTTCTTAATTGCTCTGATTGTTTCATGTTCCCATCAGCTGGCTGTGGAGGGGCTGCCGCATTTGCATCCTGATGTGGCTTTGTCTAGCAAGTAGAACCTTGCATGAAATGAAAATAAAGCGTGCAGCGTTGCTTGGAGCAGTAGAGAGGAGGGAAGTGGTGGATGCAAAGCGTAGATCTCTGGGGCCACCAATGGCTCTTGCCGAAATGCATGGGAACAAAGACCCATGAGGGATGGAGAATCAAGAAATATGCTGTGGGCTAGATGGATTGTTTTGGTTGGCTGCCTCCAGCTTTTGTGCTGCAGCTTGGCCACTCCTGCTATAACTCCAGGCTAGTTCAGTACTGATCATGAATCAGGTGTCCGTTGTACTCTGGCTGCTGCGAGAGCTGCTTTGCATTGGCAATGTGAATGAAATGGCTTTGTTGTTGGTAGGCTCGCTGTTCCTTGCTCTGGTGCTGCTCCTTTTCTTCCTGCTCCATTGGGCTTGAACACATCCTTCTGTGAGCAGACATGTCCTTTCAGGGTCCCTTGGTGAGAAACACCGGAGTTCATGGCACTTCTGGGGAGTCCTGTCAGCATGCAGGAATACAGCAGCAGGGCAAGAGGTAACGGCTTGCAGAGTGCTCACTCCTGTGCTCTGATTGTCCTTTATTATGTGCTTTTCTCCTTGTCTGTGTAATTCTTCTTGCGAGGAAACCCACTGACCTATTTTGTGGGATTTTGGGTGGTTCTGTAGGTTAGTGGGTTCCAGTCCCGCAATGTAGGTCACTTGCGAGGTGTGCTGGAGTTTTGTAATGCAGAGAGTTCTGACCTGAAATAAGACTCATACAAATTCGCTGTGACTGTGTCTGGCAGCTGTACTTGGTATCTCTTTTTGCAGTAGCCTCCTTCACAAGGTAAAAGGAAAAGTCTGGACGTTCACAGAGCGAAGGAGTTTTGCAGGAGGGTTTGTATTGATTTAAAGTGCATGTTTCAGACAGGTAAGGGCAAATCGTCATTATTGCTACTTCTGTTTATTAAGGACATGTCAAAAAAAGCAGACCACAAATACTGAGTAACCTGTACATATTACCCTAAGCAGATGTCCAGCATTACACAATACTGTAGAAATAATACGGAAACCCCTCCATTATATTTTTTAAGTTCCTTTTACAGCTTACACATGCTAAATACGTAGCTTTTTATGCAGACAGATTTTCTTTACATCAGCCAGAGCTCCTTTCACTTTTTTGGTGCGTCTGGAGGTCCAACCAAATCTTTAACACTGCTCTTCCCATAAGCCAGCTATTAATTAGGAACATGTTCTTTGTAGCAGATGCTAATTGGTACATCAACAAATTCACTGCCTGTTTAACATGGGAAAGATGGTAATTGCGAGTGGCTCAAATATAAATGAGAGGGCAAAGCATCACTTCTTTTTGCTGGCTTGGTGAAGTTTTGTTTGAACGTTCAGTAACTCTGTATCTTCAGTCGGGTGAATCTCTGCTCATTTCTAAAGCAGAAAAACCCAGACAAAGTAGTAACAAACACAAACCAAACTGGCTAAAGCTGGGTGTTATTTTGATAGTATTTTATTATTGTAATGTTGCCTGTGTTTCTGACACTTGAAAGTACACCCACAGCCAATATTCTGTTGAATAGCACTGGAAATACATGCAAAGAGGGGGTTGCAGGGATCTTAAGTATGAATTGTGAAACCAGGAGACTTGATTTTGAACCGTACGTGGTCTTATTTGAGATGTTGGTCTCCTGTAGTAACCCCCTATGCTACAAGGATCAAAGTACTAAGAATCTGTAATGATAGTCTTTACTGCAGAAGCAACAGTCAAATTGATTTTTAACTTTGACTGATAAACATTTTGAAACATACATTTTATGGCAATTTGCTGAGAGCTGAAATGTTCCATAGCTGGGTAAGCATAGTATATGTTTTACGTCCGTTACTATATGGTGGTGTAAGCATCCATGTTTACAATTTAGATAAGGATATGGACGTGGCACTATGGATAGTGGGATTGAGTGTACCCTCAGCAAGTTTGTTGAGACACCAAGCTTTGTAGTGTGGTTGACATGCTGGAGGGATGGGATGGGATCCAGAGAGACCTTGACAGGCTGGAGAGGTGGGCCAGTGCAAACCTCATGAAGGTCAAAAAGGCCAAGTGCAAGGTGGCCTGCACATAGGTCAGGGCAATATGAAGCACAAATACAGGCTGAGCAGAGAATGGATTAAGAGCAACCCTGAGGAAGAAGGACTTGGTTGATGAGAAGCTCAGCATGACCCAGCAGTGTACGCTTGCAGCCCAGAAACCATCTGTGTCAGGCTGCCGCAAAAGGAGTGGGACCAGAAGACTGAGGGAGAAGATTCTCCCTCTCTGCTTTACTCTTCTGAGACCCCACTTGCAATCCCATGTCTAGCTCTGGGCTCCCAACATAAGGAAGCTGTGGAGCTGTTAGAGCAAGTCCAAAGGAGGCTACAAAGGTGACAGATTGAGAGAGCTGGGGTTGTTCAGCCTGGAGAAGAGTCTCCAGGGAGACCTTAGAGCAGCCTTAAGGTACTTGGAGGGGCCTTCAAGAAACTTGGAGAGGGACTTTTTACAAGGTCCTGTAGTAATAGGACAAGGGGGAATGGCTTTAAACGGAAAGGGTTGATTTAGATCAGGTACTGGGAAGATATTCTTTACTGTTTAGATGGTGAGTCACTGACATGGGTTGCCCAGGGAAGTTGTGGCTGCCCCATCCCTGGCGGTGTTCAAGGTTATTCAGGTTGGACAGGGCTTGGAGCAACCTGCTCTAGTGGAAGGTGTCCCTGCCCATGGCAGGGGGTTGGAACTGGATGAGCTTTAAGGTCCCTTTCAACCCAAACCGTTCTGTGATTCTATGTTCAGGAGTTCTGGAAACTTTAGTTTGGGGATCTTACCTTATTGGTTGTCTTTAAATAAAATGAAAGCAAAACAAGTAGGTTTTGAATTCTGTTTAGAGCTAAAAAGAATAAATGTTTAGATGTGTTTCCTGAACCAGATTGTTCTTCAGGATTTCAAAGTTATGATGGATTGTTTGCAACATGCAGAGGTGCTAAGTGAGACAAAATATCTTGCCTGAGATAAAGCTGCCTCCTTCAGATCTATATTGTTCAGTTACAGACATGAGACTGATCATAATCTGAAGTATTTTTCCTGAACTGAATGATTTTTGTGCACATGGAACTACGTCCAGCTAATTCATGTGAAACTTCACATGGTTGAATTGGGGAGGTGGACAGAGGATGCAGAAGTACTAGGATTTGGTGGTTTCAATGATGTTGTGAAGTTGCTCAGAACCTGGTGAACATTGAGTGTGGGTTACTGCCAATGCCCAGTTCCAAATGTGCAGTATTTTTTTAATGTTAAGGTGTACTTTTTTATTGAATAGGATTACTGCCTTTTATTTTTTAATCTATGTACTAAGTAAGTACATGGAATAATTTATATTTTTCTTCTGTTTCAGGTGTCAGTAGGGATACTGTGATGTTAGTGTGATTAGAGCCTGTGTAAAAGAGGCTGGAATTCACCCTTTTGCAAATCAGCTAGCTAAATATTCTTGAGTTTCCATTTTTTAATCTCTATGATTGTATTTACTGTCCATGTTTTAATTTGATAAATCTATGTATATGGCAAGTGTTTAATCCCTTGTTTAGTAAAAAAATTACAAAAATCACCTAGATTAGCAGAAGGACATAGGTCTTACTTGTCCTGGTTGCACAAAGCATGCATGTATGTTCAAGTTGTTGGAAATGTGTGCTTCTGCTGAAACATTTGGCTCCAATTATGTATGTTGGAGCTCTTATTCTGAAAGTGCTTTACTGTTTTTGCAGAAGTGGTACTGAGCACTTTCTCTTCCTGAGATGAGATTTCAGTAAGAGAGGCAATACATTGATGGATGAGGGCCCTGTGATGGAGTCAATCAGCCAGTGCAGTCATTTGTCTCCTGGGGATACAGGGTAGAGCACATCATTAGCAGCAGAAGGGGAGGCTTTCCTCTGTAATGCTAATAGGGCGAGGGAGCTCTGGTCTGTGTCTGCTGCTACTGCTCAGTTATTACAGGTGTCTTATGGAGAAACAAGCCCGTTTTCATTTGTTATCTGTTACAGTTGTGGGTGTGGATCAATTTAACAAAAGTATTTAATGAGCTCTAGGAAATGCTTCCAATACAGCCTAGTACACCAGTTTGTAAACCTGTATCACATAAAACTGCTTGTTATAAAAATGTTGAATTACTTTGGGGGAATTGTGTGTTTTATTGTTTTTACACACAAATACCTTGACTTGTGTAGGAAAGACTGGCAGCTGCCCAGTGCCAGTATGGGATTTGAAGGATGGGGTGTCTTAATCAGGAAAGTGGAAAGTGAAGCCAGTGGGTTGCAGAAGTTGCTCTTAATACCATCTGAGGGCACTGGGTTTCTGTCAAAGCAAAAGGGAAAGCAGGCAGTAGTGATGGTGGGTGGTTTGTCTGAGGGATTGCTGGGTGATGTGCTGTTGTTACATAGTAGCAGTTAAAGGCAGCTTGGTGTGCTCATCTAAGGTGGTGGTGGGCATCATCCAGCTTTGCTCAGGGAGAATGAGTTAACCTGCAAGTGTCTGTTCCTCGGTGGCTGCTTGCCTCCTTTCTGGGTCCTTGCCCTCTCTGCGACCTGGTGTTGCAGTGGGCCCATTGGGAATGAGCATGGGCTTTCCCTGGGGTGGGCAGGCGCACTCCTGTTACAGGATACAGGGCTGCAAACCTTGCATAAGCAGTATCTCAGTGTCCAAAGATGGTTAATTCCCATATGACACACAATGAAACTATAAATATTGGCAGACAAGTGTTACTCTGCATGGCTGGTGGGTATTTCTGTAAACTCACCAGTGCTGTGAGCTGGAGCACTGCTTGGTGTGGGGACTTTCCCTCCCTTCACCCTTTTAACTTGTTGTAGCTCACTGACTCTGTGCAGTGAGGTTACTCACATAGGTTTACCTGTCTGTAAAGCAGATGTAGCAACAAGCGTCTACTGCATATGGCTTATAGGAACCAATCATTGGAAAACACTTTGAAGTTCTGAAATGTCTTCTCAAAAACTGCACATGAAGTCAGGCTTAAAACAATGTTTATCTTCCTTTCTCTGAACTGTATATAAAATCACTTAAGAGCAAGAGCAGCAAGAAAGCAAACGATAATAACTGCTGGAAAAGTGTGGTGGGTAGACTTCGTGCACTTCATTTCATTGTCATGTACAGCAACGTGTTCGCTCCTAAGGCACCAGTGGAATGCAGAGCTGTGTGCTGTATGGGTACTAAAGGCATGGGATTGCTAAGAGTTGCACAATTTTACATGGGCTAGCAGAGTAGGGAACATGTTTAACCATGGGTGTGGGAATACAGTACTCTGGCAGCAATTAAAAGTCATTAATTAGAAGTACTTATTATCGGAAGTGACTCAAGTTAGTTGTAAGTTGCTTAACTTCTGAGGTCAAGAAGATGTAATGCATTTGAGACAAGCATTGATAGTGTCCATAGGACTGCGGGGTTATCCACAGGGATGGTCTGTAATACTAGAGCTCTAACTGTGAAATTTTGAGGTTCATTAAATGACTTATTGACAGTGACGGTTTCACAGCACCTCTGCACTCTGGAATCACACATTTGCATTCAGAAGTTTAGACCCATGAAGGGTTTGTTGAGGGTCCTTGGTTGCGTCAGCTGGGAACGTACAGTTGTGTGTTGGAATTTACACTGCTTTGTTGAGAGTTACTGTTATTCAACCAGCAAAGAAGTGATAGTGAAAGATGTATCGTAAACAAAAGCTTTCCTGTCATATGAGGATGGTGACATTTTTTTTCCGATCACAAATTAACCCGTTGATGGAAAAATCAGCAATGGACGGGGTGGTTGGAACATCATGCCTTTAGGGTGCATACCTCCTCTCTAAGTGCTTGGGAGATCACACCTTCATGTTCAGACTGTGTGTTTATAAAGATGTGAGGACAGGCTCTCCACTCGTTCATGGCTGGAGAGGCATTACTTTTTCCAGTAACCAGGCACATTGAGTAAGTAATGGAAAAAGCTCTTCCAGTATCTGAAGGGGTCCTGTAAGGATGCTGGGGAGAGACTCTTCATTAAGGACTGTAGTGACAGGACAAGGGGTAATGGGTTAAAACTTAAACAGGGGAAGTTTAGATTGGATATAAGGAGAAGTTCTTTACTGTAAGGGTGGTGAGGCGCTGGAATGGGTTGGCCAGGGAAGTTGTGAATGCTTCATCCCTGGTGGTGTTCAGAGCCTTGCGTAACATGGTTTAGTGTGAGGTGTCCCTGCCCATGGCAGGGGTTTGGAACTTGATGATCTTAAGGCCCTTTCCAACCCTAACTGTTCTGTGATTCTATGAATATGGTACCTGTTACAGTTCTGTGCCAGTTCTCAGGGTTTTCCAAACGTGCAGGAGGAGTGAGGGATGACACCTGGCAGTAGCTGGGGTTTATTTACGGCTCTTGAGTTTTTCCCCCCTTGCCATTTTCTTTGTGTGTTGTAAGCCAGACTGACTTTCCCACTGGCACTCTGAATTCAAAGCTATGGAATTGCACAGTTACGTACTACACTGACTTGTTTTTAAAAGCCTGTCACAAGCATGAATGGTATATTTTTTTTTTTTCCAATGAAGGCATGTAATATAAGGAACAGGTTTCCTTAGTCATGGGTGTGGGAATATGGATGCCGTGCTAAGAAATCAGTTTAATAACAGTTGGTTGCTTTATTTTGGAGTGTGCTAGCGTTTGCAAATCTGTCTTGGTTCGGCACATAGTTGATACTTGTGGAGAATGTGATCTTTTTGTTACTTGTACTGATTTTTCCCGATCATGTCCAGAGTTCTCAGCAGTCAGTGCAGCACTTTGTTGTCAGCTGAAAGGGCTGGATCAGGCCTCCAAGACTGATGATGCATTGAGAAGAAAGGGAATAAGTTGATGTGAAACTTAACACAGTCATCTTCTGTGATCTTGTGTTGTTCCAAGACTATTTTTTTCCCAGTGAGATGTTTTTAATGGATAAGAAAGAATTGAGAAGTTGTATTGTATAAAGCCCTAAATGAGACTAAGGGGAAGAACTTGGTGTATGTCTGTGGAAGCAAAGGACTCCTCAGACAGCTTGTTGCTCTTGGTTGTCCTGGAGCCTCTGAGGTTTGAACAGGGGCTGAGGCTGATAAAACTTTGGATCCAAAGTTGGGTCCTTAAATGACCTTAAATGTCATTTAAGCAGGAACAAACAAAACACCCAGAAAGCCCAACATATTTGCCAGTTTTTTTAGGGCTGTTTTTTGGGGCTGTTCTCAGTGAGTCTCATCTGTCCTAAAGTTTAGCCTTTGTACTGCCAACTGTATAAAGTTCTCGGGTTTGATGTTAGTGTACAAATATGCTAGTCCTCATGTACTGATGTGCTCAAAAAGATTGTATTTCTTCTCTGTGAAGCTGTGTCCATGACTTTGTTTATGTAGCCAACAGATTACTAGCAGGTAACGGGGGTTGATTATCAGTGCCTTGCTGTTTTTCCTCCCTGCTCTAGTTCAGAGTGTTATCATTAGCAGCTTTTAAAGCAAGGTTCCTCCTGGAAGAATCTCTGGCTCCGGGCAGGAAGAGTTTTCTTACCAGTTTTGAACCACCACGTCTGTTGTGTTTTTTGAAATCCTGTTCATCACTTCACCAAACTGTTTCATGTAGCAAGTACATCATGCTTCATGCATAGCCTCAAGAACATCCTGGGGATAGGGAGACATAAATAATTGTTTAATTGGGCTGCTCTGTGTGTATCTTATATCATGTTGAGTATATGGAAAGAGCTGATTTTATTCAGTGTCTTACTGTAACAATTCTGCAAGTCTTAAGCAGTGCATTTATCTTAGTAAAATTTGATGTGGTGGTAAGCAAGACATACAAATATGTTTTGACTTAAGCTTTTAGTTTGTAAGCAAAGATGTTGCAGATCTCTCACCTTTCAAATGTTTGATAATTATGCTAACTGAAGTCTTAGAAAACAGCATCCAATTGGGAAGAAAAAAGCTTTGCGATTAACACTTACAAATAGTAAATAACTATCTTTATATTTCATTAGATTTGTGAAAAAGCATGTCTCAATGGTTGTTAACAGAAATGGCAAGTATCTGAGTAATGTATCAACATTGTTTTAATTAAGAATACATTGATATTCTCATAAAAATTCGCTTTTGACATCCAGCTCTTAAGCTAAAAACAAATGTCAAACGTAGCTTTTATACTCCAGGAAAACATGCTCTTCTGCTCAAAAGATGCACCAAAAGCAATCCCATGAAAATCAATTAGAATAATAGAGTACAGCCATTGCAAAATATTACAGTAGTTAAGTAATTATCCCACTGCATGACTTAGCAAGAGGGATAAATAATGCATGTAAAATTGTGTTGGAGCTTGCAAGGAAGATTCATGCTAGCAGAGTTGGATGGGAAGGGCATAGGCAGAGCCCTGTCTGAGGAAGGGATCAGCTGGGTCTGGAGTGTGATGACTGAAACCTCTTGGTATCTGTGATAACGAAGATGCAAGAGAGACCCACTTCTCTGTTTCTCTTACAATCTCAAGACAGCTTTTGGGAAGAAATCTTCCTTTGCTGTGTTAGCACAGTGTGATTCCAGTGGCTTCTTGGAGCCACCCAGCTGGTCCTAGATGGGTGGATGTTGGGCTTTGGGATGTGAGCCCAGCCAACCTTTGGGGGCTCACCTGTTGGGAGTAGTGGAGCAAGCACCCAGCTGAGGTCCAGCTGTGCTGCTGGAAGGGTGGAAGAACCCCAAGATAGTGTGGCATCAGGGTGCTGATCCCAGCAGCTTGCTGCCTTGCTGGCACACCACTCTTCTTTCACTGTATTTTACCCACTCTGTTTCACCACTCTGTATGTCTGGGCTGCTCTTTATCTGCTGTTTGTGGGTCTGAGCGACCCATTGGTATCCCAGCCCTTGATAGAGCTGTGGGTCTGGTCAGCAGGAATATTGACTGTTTTAAAAGCAGACAGATGAGGGGTTTGATTATTTTTCCTTTCAGCTATATCTGAATACTCCAAATCTGTCAGTTGCTGTCAAGAGGATTGTACTTTGGATTAGTGAGCTACTGGAAGCAGTTCGAATCATTGCAGTTAAAAGTGTGCTGAACAGCGGTGTGATTAATACTTATATAATATCACCGACAAGCTTAGGAAACTAGAATGTAACTTGGAAAGAAGCACAGCCCCATGCCATCCCGTGTCACCTATGGACCACCATGCATTTAGAGGATGATGCTTTTCTTCCTGGGACCATTATAGTCAGGGCAGGTTTATGGATGTTGTGTTGGTTCCATCACAAGATGTGGAAGCACCTTTTTGCCCCTTTCCCCCTTCCACCTTTATTTTATCTCTGATGTCTTTCTCATCAGGACCCAAGCACCTTCTCACCTTAGGCTTGTTGGAGCTATTCTTTGCTTCTGCAATTGCAGAAGTCTTCAGTTGCTGCATAATTATTGATGGTACTTGAAATAAGTCTTCACCTCATGAGGATAATCTATGTTGTTGCATTTTTTAACAGAAACTTCAGGGAAATCACACAAAGGCCTTTCTGTTGTACTGTACTAGTAAAACTCTGTCAGCCCCTTTACCACTTGTGTTTTTAGGGAAGCAGAAATGCTTACTGAGATTCCCAGAGTAGTTTCTGTTTTGTGACAAGCTCTAACCTGTCTAGAAAAACTGTCTCATTCAGCAAAGAAGCAGATGAAGCTGTGCACCTGAGACCTTCTGTCTTGTAGGTATTGAGCTGGAGGTGTAATGCTTTCAAGTTGTTTATATTAACTTCTGTGAATAGCTTAAGCACACAGAGACAGTGATCAAAATTCTGGGTGGGTTTGATAAAAAATTAATGTAACTTATTTCCTTGACTGACTGGATGCTTCAGTTGCTTTAAATGCTTACACTCCAGCATTTAAAACCACTTCTAGGTGATGTGCAGATGTGGTGCTTATAGTGGTGACTTGGCAGTGTTGGGTTTAGGATTGGACTTGATGGTCTTAAAGGTCTTTTCCAACCTAAATAATCCTATGAAAATGGGAGGGTTATGCTGGTCCAGAACTTGATATTTCAGTTTCTAAAAAGGTACTTTTTCATATGTATTGATTGAGGATTAATTAGAAAGTAATTGTCATATCTAAAAAGAGAAACTTTACATTAAAATGTGATACTACTGCTAAGCAAATGTAAGGCTGCCTCCCCTCCAGCTCTACATTGCTTCCTGGAGTGTCAGTTTGCTCAGTGTTCACTGCCATTGACCTAGGGTAATTAAGAGAAAAGTCTGCTGTTCTGAGGAGATAAATGCAGCTTATGTTTGGAACGTGGCTGATTAGCTCAGTTGTGACAGTAATTTTATGTCTAGTTTCTGGCAGAATGGATGCTGCCTTCGTAAAACTTGATCTCTCTGTTTTGCTCCCTGATACCCAGTTGGAGCTGTTGGTGTAAATATCCCAGGACTCGGAGAACTGCAACTTGCAGTGCACCTCTTCCATTGCCAATGAAAAAGTAATATGAGTTAATATAGTTGTCTTTTACTTACTGTTTCCTGTGCAAATACGAGGCTGCAGTTGTGCAGTGGGTGGGGGTTTGAGATTCCTGGCTGGTGTGGTGGCTGGAGCAGGGTTGGTGCGCATGGACTTCCCTCTTTGAGAACAGAGTTTGTGTCAGTGTTGGCTGGTGAGAGCTGGAGCACACTGGGGCAACCAGCGCTATGCTGGGGTCTAAGTGGAGAGGAGAGAAACCAGTGGAGAGGAAAGGCCAAATCACAGAGGCAACAAAAAATTGAGGAGAAGCAAAATTTTCTACTGGCCTGGCAAAGTTATTTGTCAGAATTGGAAGATAGGGGCTTGTGGGCACTGGGGTTTGTTGCCAAATGCCCTTTCGTTTTCCTCAGTGCGGCCACTTGGGCCTCATTTCTTCTGGGTTTTCTCTCCATGGGTTACTTGGACCATTTGTGACTTTCATGCTTGTTTTAGTGTGGGGGCTGCTTTTTAAACATCTTCGTGATGATCACATAGTTGCATGGTATTTTGGTGAGCTTTTTTCTTAGGTTTTCCACATGAGATGTTCCACAACTGTATTTAGGCTGGCAAAGTACCTTGGGCTGAAGATGGTTCATAAAGGTGCATTTGGGGTTTTTTGGGGGGGTTTGGGTTTATTTACTGATCTAATGAAACCATCTTAGGGCTAGATGCTACCCAAACCGAAGCACAGTTTTCTAAGTGTGACTGCATCCATGCTGTTTTGTGTTGTGTTGTATGTGTTTTTCTAGCTGGTGTGTCAACCTCTTTACCTTCTTCAGAGACAGTACTGTAGGGATGTATTGCATATTTTCCATGTTGTGTTTTGTTAATATGCATTAGGGCACTGTTCCTGATGGGATGTTCAGGTGCTGGTGCGATGTCAGTACTTGGCAGGAAGGTTTGCCATGGCTCTTTGCTTTAAAAGCCAAATCTGCAGCCTTGAAAATCTTTGGGACTTTGTGATCTTCCCCTCTACAAGGGTATTATTTATTTGGGGAATTGCACAATACTTGTTATGCAAGTGGTCTCCTCTCAGCCTCTGTGTCAGTGCATTATAGAAGAAAGTGGAATTCCTTTTCTTTTTAAATTCAGGCATCAAGTGGCACAGAATAAATCCCACAACTGAGGTGCTTCAATGAAGAGAGGTTTTAATGAAGGTTGTATTGTAGAGGTAGGGCAGAACTGAGCACAGCTCCAAGAAACGTTCACACCTGTTTCTACACAAAAATTCAATTCCCACTGTGCATCTGATTGTGAGAAGTGGTGATTGAGTGGACAGATTGTGTTGTGGATAAAATCAACATAGATCTATTAAATCGAAATACATTTTTCCTGGAATATTTCTAGTAAACAGCATCTTAAGTGAAATATTTCCATACCTTGCTTTACAACATCTCATTTAAGGATTTACTGCTTACGCTAGGTTCTAGGTCTTTGTGCACATGTCTGTACATGTCCTGAAATAACTCATTTTGTAGACAGCTCTCCTTTTGCTCCGCAGACCGGTGCATCATCTTGGGTTTGACTTTCCCTGACAATCTGGTTTTTAAAAAAGCAGGAGTTGAATCAGTGGAGTATTGCTGGGGTTGGAGGACACTGGAGGCCTCGTCCCCTCTGTGCCTTTGCAGGCAGGATTGGTGAGGCTCAGACACCACCGCTGTAAAATGCACTGTGCGTGCTTCCCAGCGTCAGGTACCATACAGGTTTTGCGTTCAGGTTTTAGCTGTGTGCCTTGAATATATGTATTCAGTTCAGATAGGATTGTTTCATGTAGAATGTCTGAGCAGAAGAGTTACTCACTTGAACAAAAGAGACTTAAAATGAAGCTGTTAATTGTCACAGCTGGTGACTTTTTCTCTGTGTGTTGCTGCCAACCAAGAGTGCTTTAAACTCACATCCAAGGCATGAGAAGACCCATACCTCTTATCTCCACCTCCCTGAGTAAGGAAAGGAATTATTCAGTTATTCTCTGTAATTAGTGTACTTCAGTGGCTAGGCAGGTGTTAGTCTTTTTCCACTGTCTTTAACTTTAGCAGGAGCGTTTGCCTACAAGTATTATTTTGCCATCACCTCTGTCCCCAGGCATCAGGGATAGTCATTGCCTACTGAGACCTGTGTAACGGTTGGGCTGCTCCTAACACTTCTGAAAGGAGGAGAGGTTCAGATAGGTAAAAAATCAGTCCAGCTGATGTAAATATGTCTTGTCCAGGTTGAAGGAGTTTCAGAGATGCTGTGATTTCAATAGCCTGTGAAGTATTTAGCTGGTCCAGTTTGGTCCAGTTTTTCATAGCTGCCCTGAAAGCAGGCTTGCAGGTCTGAGGGTCTGTTTTGTTAACTACATGGTGTTGGTTTAGTCTAAGCTTACATTTTCCAGCAGAAACTGTTGAACTTAAAACTGCAGACCTTCATGACCTGCTGCTTTCTGTGAAATGCAATTACAAGTATTGCAGCATCAAAAGGGTTTACTCATCACTGAGCGCTTGTAACCCAGGCAGGTTGCTTGTGCACCTGTGTATGGTGTGGAGGGTGTGTGCATATAGAATTAAAATAGTTTAACTGCACAGAGAACTTTGCTGGTCTGTAAAATCCTGACAAAAACTGTTACGAGAATGGTTTTCTCCTGTGAATGAACCAAAGGGGAGTAAAGGACCTGAAGTTCTTGCTGATACAAAAAAAAAAAATCCCAAAACTATGAAAGAGGATTTTGTTGTTGGAACTTACAAAAGTGCCCGATGAGTGTGCCTGTGAAGCTGCTGTGGTGGTTGTATTGTTTTGAACTAGTGAGGAAATACTTTGTGAAAGGCTTGGGTCTGGGTTTTGCAGTGGGCACTGTGCATGGGCATGATTTGTCTTCTGCTCACTAATGGGCCAGCTTCATTACACTTGATTCAAGTTTCTTTTTCTAAGCTTATCAGGTATTTCATGTCACTACATGTCAGTCATTGAAATGGCAGTCTTCAGGAGAGAATATCTGTTTGAATTAAAAATCTGCTTTTCTGAGAAACACCTTCTCTTAATGACTGCTTTTATCAAATGCTTTGATGGGAGTCTCTTCCTGGTGATGCAGAAGGCAGAGCAGCACAGGATACATATGCCCTCCTGCCAGTGTTATTCCTATTTCAGTCAATACTGCATCCCTGACCATCAGGTCCTTGCCGCTTGTTTTGCCCCATGTGACAATTACTGTGTTGTTTCGCTGCATAAGACACAACCATGAGCTACAGCGTGCTGAGTGTTGGATGTGCTCATCCGGCCACCGTGACTGCTCTCCTGTACTCTGGCTACAGCCACCATGACTAGAGTCATTGGGAACAAACACTTGCACGGTCTCTGCAATGGTGACTGTGGGGCTTTGAAGGCCTGTCCTGGTGTCAGATGTGTTATATCCCAGCACTCAATTAGCCGCATTACAGTATCACAAGTTCTGTGGTGCTTTATGTACACTGCAGTCACATACCTTTTTTTTTACTGGTGAGGTGTAGCTGAGATTAGGAGAACAATAGACCTGATTTTACACCTTAATGCAAGCATGCCGTTCCCAAAGAAAGTAGAACATGACTTTATGCTCTGTCAAAATGCCATCTGTCCCTGGAAATCCCTGTATTAAGAGCTCTACTGTTGATGTCAAAATGAGCATACTTTGTTTGCAAAGGGTGTTCGGTATCCAAATTTCCTGCTACAAGTGTGTGTATATAAGGTTCACGTTTCACTCTTCCTTCAGCCCTCAGTAAGTCCTTTACCTGCCTCAGGCAAAAGTAGTTCACTTGAAGTTGATAGAACTGGTATCACTGAGGTTAAACTTCAGTGTACAGTGGATTGTCTGAAACACCACTGAAGTGCACGTGTCTGTAACCAGAGAAGTCTGATTTTCCCAAGCATTTGGTCACCATACGAGCATCTCCGGGGAATGTCTGCAGCCTTCGCAGAAGGAGCAGACTTCCTTTCCAACCCGTGCTGGTTAGCAGTTGTGTAAGTAGTATTTAAGCTACATGGAGCTTAGACTGTGTAACTCCATTGGCTTTTCCCTTTTTATCTTCATGACCTTCTTTCACCTTAATGTGACACTTGGGGAAATAAAATTTTTTCAAGCAAGCTCTGAGGTGATTTCCTACACCTGGACTTGAAGCGTCTTCCACGTTCAGAAGGACCATGTGTTACCTGAGTTTTGAAGAACACCACAGAGCAGCTGTCGGGGTCCAGGGCTGCTTTTTTGTTTTGGATGAAGGCACGTGCCCTGTGCTGCCCTGACTGCCACTGAGAGAGGAAAGAAGCTGAATAAACAGGGAAATGGTGAAATAAACAGAAACAAAACTTAACCTAGCCCCTGCCTCGGGGTGTGGGCTCAAGGCAGTGAAGCAGCTGTTTCTAAAGTTAAGACTTTCTTTTGTTCAAAGGAGGCACACAAAAGCTTTTCTGCTGTTGTTTGTATGCCACGATGATAGTTTCTGTGTGTTTTTCTGTTATTTGACTGCATTCAGTTTTGTCTGAGGAAACTTATTTGGAAAAGTGAGCAGTTACGGCAGCATTAAGGTGGTTTCTTCAGTCTTTCCTACCTTGCCTACACCTAAGTTTTCTAGCCAAAGTGACCATTTTCAGGTAGTGAGCTTAAGCCTATGTGTTTTTCTGAGTTACCCCATAGTCTTTAAAGATGTTAAATAGATTTTTTGGGGTTCCAGGTCAGGCTGCAAATAGTGCTGGGGCATCAGTTCTCAACGGCCTTCCTTGCTGCTGTTCACCATGACCCCTGGAGCTGCGGCTGGACTGGTGTCAAGCTGGGTGGCTTTGTGGCTGCACTGGGAGCTGGTGAGGGGAATGGGTGGAACTGAAAAGCCAGTGGCAGGAGCAGGCAGGGCTGTCTCATGTGGAAGGCTTTTGCTGTTTGTACTCCCTGGTTTTGGTGCAGAGCAAGGGTGTGAGCCCCTTAGGAAGCGGTTGCTCAATTTGGTCCACACTGTTTTCCACAGTGGGGTTTGAGTTCTTTTTTTGTCTAAGAGCAAGGTTCTGTTTTTAGCTTGCTATAACTTGGAAGTGCTGTTGATAAGCAATTAGCTGTGCAAATCCAGGAAGAAATTAGAGGAAGCAGCATAACATAGTAATCTCACAAAGTCATTTTTGTAGATCCCCAAAAGCAAGTTAGTTTCTGTAATCTGGTAGATGTGTATTGCCAGTGTGGTGTAGTCCTGGGGCTCAGAAAAACTTCATTGATTTTCTTGTGCTGTAGTCATCTTTGAGCAACTCACTGTTTGTCAGAGTATATCTGTAGCTAAGTGGAAATGAACTGAACTAAGGTGTCTTGATAAATACATCTGGGACTGAGGTGCCTGGATATTGTGATGCTGAGAGATGGGGGATACACTCTCAGAACCAAACCCAACGTAGCTGGACTGCTTAGTAGTGTTTTTTTTAGCCTTTCTTTTAGTAGTTCTGTTAACTGTGTTTGCTGTTATAAAATAATTGGTGTTTGCTTGTTAACAGAAAAACAGGCCTACAATATGTTGTCTAGAAATCCCTGTATTGAGTTACAGAATTGGTAATCTTTATCTTCTCAGATAATTCACAAAAAAATCTGTAATCTGACATCAGATATAAAGTAGAAAATCTTTGATGTGCTGTCTGAGGAGGCTGTAGAGGATGTGCCATGTGCTGTGCTTGAGCTTTCTGTTGTATTTTGTTGTATAGAGGAAGTGAAACTTTGGCTGTATTTTGCGTGTTTTTTTTTCTTCCATTTCCAAGTACCATCTCTGCTGGCTTCTGTATTTCATTCATCTACAAAGAAGTTTCACTTTCATTACGCTTTTCAGTTAGGCATGCTGTTGAATTTGCATTTATTTGCTATTTGCGCATTGTGTGGTATTTCCTTTTGTATATTCATCCTGTAAGACTTTACAGCGGGATTTACAGAGCTGATGTGTTGCCTCACACACGAAAATATCTCTTTACATAGAAAAATGCCCAAGCCCCAGTTCTTTCTGCCCTGCCTAAATGCCAGGCATAGGTACAATTTAATAGCAACCTCTTATACTGAAGAGTGACAACTGACTTGGTGATAACTCATTTTTGAGCCCGTATCTCTAAATCTTCACTGCCATTATTTAGTTAACAGGAGGTGGGTTAAAAAAAAAGCTACTCAAACCCAGAATCTTGACGTGCAGATTTAGAGTCATAGCAGGAGTAAAAGCAAGTGAGAATGGATGTTTTGTACGGAAAAACCCCGTGTTGACTCTCCAGCCTTTGCTTAGAGTATCGTGCTGAATGCTTTTTGCTCTTACCTCATATATTTGCCTCTCGGGAGGCAAGCAGTGGCAAACACCCATACTCACTTCTGTACTTTTTCCACCAGTGAAGTGTAGTAGCTGGAATTTTTGGGATCCATCGACCGTTGCTATGTGGACGCTGTTGGGTCCCGCTTCGTCCTGAGATTCTCCAGATGACACAGTGCATTAGGCTGACAAACCCACACGTGTTGCGGGTCAGGCAGGCTGCCAAGAGCTCAGCGCTCAGCCAGCAGGGAGAAAAGGCATTAGGAATCCCAATAATCCACACATCAGTCTCCATGTGCTGCTTGGTCAGCGGAGACCGAGCGAGTGAGCTGTGGAGAGATTGTGGGTATTAAGTGGGATGGGTAATGAAGGGTTATGCTGGCGCTGATGTGGGGATCTTTAAAAGGAAAATTACTTGAAATGATGGTGCCAGGGCAGTTGGGGTGATTTGCAGCTGGCAGAGGTTCACAGTGTAACTGGTAGTTTTCAGTGAGACTCCTTTAGGATGGAGCATTAGAACTGTTTTGAGGAATTAAGGAAAATAAAATAAACTTTTAACTCAATTTGCTTGTTCCCTCCTTGGGGCTTGTAACAGAATGATGGCAATTCAGGATATATTGGTTGTATACGTTCAGGTGTGCCTGTATGTGTACAAATACGCGCCATGTGAGAGTATGCAAAGCTGCAGGGTAGTAGTCATCTGGATGATAACTGTGGTAGGACACTCAAGAAGACAACAAAATGAACTGTCTTGAAAAATGATAGTTTTGTCTGGACAGGTAACCATCGCTGTTATCTGCAGATCAGGATTTGATTTGCAGAGGACTTAAGAAATGTTTCTGTTGTTTCAATTAAGTATTCCTGGCTTTTTGTTATGTAGGATAGTCCTCTCTGCTAATTTTGCTTATAAAGGTAAGTTAGTTTCCATATCCTGCAGTGTGCTAGGCACACTTGGGTAACTCACACTGCACTCCAAGTAGGGAACTAACAGTTTACCAAATAGGTTTCTTCTAAGGCTTTCTAGTTAGGGGAAGAAAGAACTTCTGAATTGAGTATTGTAATATTGTTTCCTGGCAAATTTTGAAACCATCTGGGTCAGTTCCTCACACCCAGGTGTAATAATGATGAAAGCAAAAGTTTCTGTGCTGTTAGGCTCTCTTGTTCTCACAGTGCTTGAACAGCTATTGATAATAGCCCAGTGCTTGACTCTGGCTTGCCCAGATTCCCGTGTGTTGTGTTAGATGGAGCTAGATACCCTGAATTGTGCATCTGTGTTCCTTTACCAGATTATGTTCAGAGGACACAATGGTGGGAAAAACTGCTCCTCTGAGCACATGGTGGCCTCTTGAAAAGGCATGTCTGCCTTGCCTCATCATCCTTCAGAGTGTCTGTTATTTCTTGCTGTGTTTAGAAAAGCAAACTGGTTTACTGAGCAGTTAGGTTTCCTCTTAAAGCATTGACAGTATTTCACATAGACTGTGCTGGGAACAGCATATGAAGGAGTAGGTAGGGTACTTCTTCCCAGTACCAGTGGGTACCAGTTCCGTGTGCTGCTGCTTTAGTAGTGTCCCCTCCACATTGCAGCAGCCCTGATGTCACTCTTAAGTTGCATAGCTGCTGCAGGCTGAAGCTTTGTTGGCAAAGCTACACTCGTGGTTGTTCAAGGACTCTTGAAATGTTGTTTCATATTAAAGGAAATCGTATCATTGATGTCCCTCCTTTTTAAAATGAAGGAGGTTTTGCTTGCTGAGAAAACTCAGTGTGTCTCATTTAGGTAAAGCCTACAGTGTCTGATGTAGCTGAATTAAAATTACTGCCTTGCTCAATTTGCCACCTTATTATTTTTTTAATTACTTTTATTATTAATGGCATCCCTAGAGATTTAGAGCCTGTTGAGTCTATGCAGCATCTGTTGTAGAAACGGTAGTTTCTCATTTTGCTTCTCTGTGAACTTAGCCTGGTTGTTACATGGTAGGAAAGTGTACAATGTTCCAATGCCATGCAGGCTCAGTAAAATTTTACTCTGATAAACCAGCCCACCCCTGCATTGCTAGGGGACTCTGCAAGAGTTCATCAGTAGAAGATTTTTAGGTTGTTTTTTTAAGCAAAGCTTAAAAATAGCCTCTCTAAATGTAAGTCAGGTGTTGAGGTTATCTGTCCCTCTCAGAGAAAGTTGTATGTAAGTTTAAGCATTATGCTACAGTGATTGGAAACCCTGTGATGTAGTTCTTGCTAGTGACCATCACTTGAAGGTTTGTAGGCTGTTTCAGTCCTGTAAGTTCTGGGTTTGGAACAGTGTTTGACAGCGTGACAGTGATGGCAAAACAATGACTCTTGATCTGTCTGCATCAGAGCTGACTTGAAAATTGGAGCCTAAGCATGAAAGTTTATAGAAGTTCATCTTGCTTCAAAGGTAAAGTTTACCTTCCAGTTGCTAGCAAGTTATGGATGTTGGAAATGTCAAAACACAAATTCTGAACCAGTGATATGGGTGTGCAACTTCAAAACCTTAAAATCCCGTTCAGCCGTAGCTGTACAACGGGGAGAGTTTACAGGGAATTAAATTTTGGTGGGTTTTTTTTTTTTTTTTGCAGACATTGGACCATATTAAATTCTCTCTTAAAACTAGTAATTGATGGGCTTATTTAGCAGCGGTGCTGTATATGCCATGCCATGTTATTAGGCATTAAACATTAACACATAGTCAGATTTGGAGATGCTTGTTCATGTTAACAAATGCTTTTATAAGTTGTCTTGCTGTAGGAGAAGAGTACAGGTTTTCTTTGTGCTTATCTAATAACATGCTTTTAAGAAGGATGCTTTTTGAAATGCATTCTACTTTTGTTTTAGTACAAGCTTTTGGGGAGGTGATCAGTTTCAGCATTTAACAGACTCTCAGTAAGAAGCTCCTTTTCTCAGCATCTCTTCTTTTTGTTGCTCATGTTCCAAATTTGGTGTCTCTCCTGTGATTTTTTGAAAGGGGTGAAACTTCAGTATCCTAGAACCTGGAGACAGATGCTCACGTCACGTGTACACCATGCTTTAATCCAGCTTGACAATTTCAGTTACTACTCAAGAATTCAGTATCTGAAATGGAAAGATATGTATTAGCAGCAGCGATAAAGCACTTCTTTAACATCAAGTCTGGTGGTCCTAATTTTTAGTCTTAGTTGCAGCCACTAAAAGTTTTCTTCAGATGTTTCTTATTTTAGTTTATAAGACAATACCCATGAGCAGTTGCTTTGGGGAATCTATGTGTTAGATTTCCATCAGACTCGTTTATACCCGCATGCTGCCAACTACCCCTTCTTACTCGACAGGAAGTTTTGAACCTCTTTGCTTTCCTCAGGATTATACATAGCTTAATAAACAGTCAGATAGGAAGAAGTAGTTCAGTAATTGATTTTGTTTTAAATCTGTTATATTATGCACATCTTGGTTGCTGCCAGCTTTATGAACTGGTTTGGATTTTTTGCTAGTGAGAGCAGCTTATTTTTGACAAGCAAGTAAAATGGCCTTAGTTTTATCATCATTCTGGCGCTAGCAGGCAAGTAAATTTTGTGCTGAGATCAGTGAATTTTCCATTACAATTTTGCAAGTTCTTGTAAATCATGGAACATTTGGTATTTCATAGTAAGGTGTGTCTGTAAATGAAAACACCAGAAGCAGCTGCACACCACGTTTATAACCTGCTGAAACACTTGTTTGAATTTTCAGTGATGGATTAAATTGAAGCTCTGAGTGGATTAGTGAATGGGTCAATAGCATGATGAGGGCAGTTGCAATAAGTTTATAGAAATGAAGCTTGTGCAGCACTTGTAACATGGGACTAAAATTATTTAGACTGGAAAAATTTGCACACCTAAGAAAAATCACTTGGTAATCTCATGGCCATCTTTTTTTTCCTACATTTATGGTTGCATCCCCATTTCATAAGTACTTGGTTGTGGATTTTGTATAGATTAGCACAATTTTTCTTCTGCTGTAGACCTTCTTCCCAGTAAACCCAGTAAATGAGTAGGAAGCAGTGCTTTTTGCTGAATGCTTTGCTGTGGGCCTAACTGCTACTTGTGGTAAGGAAATGCTTAGGCAGAGAACAAGAGGAGTTGTAAAACTGTTTGAGTTCAGCTGGAATTTAGGGTGATGTTGCAGTTGGGAGTTGATGCCATTTTAATCTGTTACATATGACAAATTTTGTTTTAAACAGGGGAGATGTATTGTGCCCTTTTTAATTTGTTTATTTTTTTTTTAATGGGCCATTTAAGAAGTTAATAGAAAACTGTTTTTCATGTGAAATACTGGAACGAGAAAGCATCTGAAAAACTGTCATTCTGCTATGTACTTTTGTCTTAGATTTTGTATATGCTCATGGATCAGAAGTAGTTTTACAGTGTTTGCAAACTTAATGAAATTGTAATTATTTGGGCAGTCCTGCATCCCCATCAAACAGGACAAAATGCTTAAAATATGGTAAATGTGGTGGTTTTCCAATTCTTCACTAATTTTACCTTTATTTAGATATTATATACATACCCACAAGCTCCTGCAGTGCCTGCTGATGGGTCGATGTGCAAGTCAGCATCACACAGCAAGCACAGATAGGCACAGTGATCTCCTGCAGCTCCAGGGACGGAGCGGAGACTATCAGGGAGCAGTTGCCGTCATTGGAGCAGGCCTCTTCCAGTGATTTCAGACTAAGCAGAGAAAACAGCTGCAGGGTGAGCATCTGTTGGACACCCTTGGAGCTCTTGTTGGCACTCGTTAGCTGCTGCAGATGAGATATGAAATACCTCCTGTTGCAGCTTAGGTAGGTGCTACAGATGAGAAGAGGAGCAAGACTGCCAGTGCTGTGAGAGCTTCCAGGCAGGCTTTTACTCTAAGAAGAGAAACAGAGCAGTATGTCTTCCAAAACTTCAGCATAACTTTTGTTCTGCGTCCTGGAGACATAGTATGTTAAATTTTATGGTATTAGTGGTTAAGTAAACATCAGGCTGTCTTCCAGAAACTGATACTCAGCATTGTTATTTGCCATCACTCCTATTTTCCATCCACACTCTCTTATCAGAGGGGGCCTTGTGCTTAACTCTTCTTTTTCCCATCTTGTGATTTCAAATTAAATAGCTGAAAAAGGGAAGGGTTGTTGCTCTTGAGAAGTGCTGTTTTGCACCAGTCCTTTTAGCTATGGCTCTTCCTTCTCCAGAGTGTGAGGGAACTTTTGTTTGCTGCAAAGTCTTACACTACTTGGTATCATGAAGCCACCACAGAGGTGTATCAGAATAAACCTGTAGTCCAAAATGTGCACTGTACAATGTTGGATATATATTTTTGAATTATTTTCATAAGGTTGTGTTGTAGGGAAGGATGAAGACCTAGGGCAGTACGGTAAGCAGAGCCCATGAGACCAGGTGGAAAATACCCAGGTTTGCAGTCAATCAGTGGTACTTCATAACCAGAAAGCCCAGACTGATTTATCAGTTTCCCTTTAAACAACAAGACAAACCAAGCCCAACCCCAAAAAAGCAAAATAAACCAAGTTTGGTGCAAGTTCTGTATACTTGCAGAACTGCAATGAGTGGTGCTTCTCCACTGAGAATTTTCCAACAAATTCCCAACTAGCCCTGTTCTCTGGAAGATGTTTCGTATTTAATTTGACAGAAGGTGAATGGTCCTGGTTTGCTTTCATGTTTGGATTTGTGGTAGCGTCTGCAAATGGTATTTTCACTTTCCAGTTCTGTACTATATTGGAATGGGTGTTTTGAGGAATTATGTGACTACTCAGCTTCAGGATGGCAAAATTCTGGTCAAACTGCTTCCAAAAATGTCCTGTGGCCCTGACTTTAGACTGTTTGTAATGGGATTATATGAAACAATGTATGTAAAAAAGAACTGTGGAAGTATTGAAATATCTTACTACACTGTGCTATTGAGCAGTTGTACTGAAATAGTTTCATAGATCAATTCTAGGGCTCTTAGTACTGGCTTTCTGATTTTTAGCATAGTTTCACTAAGGAAGAAAACCAAGCCAAAACCCAGAAACATGAGCTGCAAAATCTGTGCAGTGGCAACTCTGGGAATAGAACTCTGATTTATAGGCTTTGATTTGTAAGTATGCCCAAATAATTAAAAATAAGCAATGCTGAGGCTGCTGTCACAAGTAAGAATCGAGTATTCTTTCTACAGGCACCATTCAGAGAGCTTCAGCTACCCTGTAGGAACAGAGAGGCAGTGAATAGCCACTTTCCAGCAAAGCGTGTGGTGTAAATGGAGGTGACGGTTTGCATTTCATTTAACCAAATTAAGAATGGGAGAGTTATTCACCTTGAAAACCAGGGAGCTGGCAGCTTTGTGAGACCACTAAATATTAAGTACTGCAGATAATTCTGAGCTCTTTAAAGTTTAAAACCTAAGTACTGTAGAGGGTGTTCAAACCGAGCCATGACCTGAAGTCTAAAAACGTCTGGTGGACAAACATAAAGTTGAAAATAACTCTTCTTCTAAAATTTGAACAGCTCAAGGTTTGTTGTTGTGGCCAGCAATAGTTATCACAAAGCTGAGGCTTCTTTATCTCTGCTTTGCTTATTCTTGGCTGTTTTGATGAGGTAGGAGACAGTGGCTGGATGGTCAAGGAGGATGTTGAACAGTTTGTTGGAGGCTTTCTGGAGGTGGCCATACACTCTTAAATGTACTTAGTTAATTTTGCCCAGGGAGGTTGTGAATGCTCCATCCCTGGCAGTGTTCAAGGCCAGGTTGGACAAAGCCTTTCATGGCATGGTTTAGTGCGAGGTGTCCCTGCCCATGGCAGGGGGGCTGGAACTAGATGATCTTGAGGTCCTTTCCAACCCTAACTATTCTATGATTCTATTTTATGGTGGGTGATTGTTTTGTTTGTGTGAAGCTGTTACTTTCACCTTCCAGAATGTTCAGACTTAACGCTCAAGAGCCTTTAAAACACATTGCTGTGCCAGCCTAGAAGTAGATGTTCCTTAGATTAACTTCTGCATTTCTGAACATCTGTATTTCAAATTAAAACCACAGCATTAGCACATTCAAGGAAAATTCTTTCAATAAGATATTGCTCAGTCACATTTCTTGCTCTTTGTATCTTTCTACTTGTCTTTTATTGTTTTAGCTTTGCTTTGTGGTCTTCTATTGTGCAGAGAACTTCTTGGATAAGTGCAGACGGCTTCCATACTGCTCTGCAGTTGTACACCAAGGACAGTTTATTCATTCATTCTTGTTGCTAAAAAAGACTGTGTGGCCATCACAAATGATCTGGAAAATATGCATGCAAGAATGAGTGCTCACCTGGTCATGGTTGGGGTTTAATTTCTCTAAAGCTTTGGTTCTTCTAAATGTAAAATTCTTTTAAGGAGATGTTAATGTTCATGGGTTAGTTTCTAACCTTGCTTTACAATATCACTCCGAAGTATGCTGATTGTATTACCGATCTGGCACTATTTCATAAACACGCATGAAAATGCCTTTAGTCTTGTTTTCTTGTTCTTCTTTGAGCAAAGATACATTGCTGTGTGACTGAGATTATTAAAATAACCATGCACTTCACACTGAACAGTGTATAAAACACTTTTCAAAGGAATGGTGAGCCATGCAGAGGTCTGCTGGTATCGACTCTTGCATCAAAGCCAGAACAGCATGAAATTATCCAAATCCTTAGTACTTCACGTTACATGAGGCTTTTGACTCTGAAATCCCACTCGATGCCACTTTCATTCTTCTGATAACATAGTTGTAAGGAAGCAGCAGCATTTGTAATTAGATCCACATTTCTGGGGATTGCCAGGGTTCCTCAGGGTCTCTGTGCTGCTGTGGGTATAGAGCTAGCCGCTGCCTCTGCTCCACTGTGTCTGCAGGAGGTGGGTGGTTTGCCTTTTCTCAAGGCAGCAGGACCAGGGAAATCCCAAACATACACAGAAATTAGGGTCACATAAAAGTATGGTGCAACTTATCCTCCTATATCCCTGTTGAAATCCAGGTCTGAGTAACTACCGTGCGTTGGTTGTGCAGTGATTTGCGCTGCTCTGCTCCTAAGCCCACTTGCAGGGGTTACGAGTGGAGCAGCAGAATTCCTGAGCAGCAGCGCTCTGGAATTGGTCCCGAAAGGGGCTTTAAAGAAAGCTTTGAGATAGAAAAAAATGCAAGTAGTAAAGCACTGAGGTGCTTGCCAAAACCTTAAAACTACAGTTGTGTTTTTGTTTTTGTTGTTGCTTTTTTGGGGTTTTGGGTTTTAATTATTTATTATTATTTTCATTTCAAGAGCACAGTAACATGGGCAGTGAGCCCTTCAGGAAAAGGCTAGCATTTGTTTCACTTCCTATGAGCCAAACGTCCCAGTGTTGCTTCATATGACAATCTGAGGGTATAGTATTTGCAGGCATTGTATTTCTGTGCAGGTCTGTTAGGGAAAGATAGTAAAGAATATTTGTGTGCATCATTTACCATAGTCAGTGGTAAATACCAATGTGGCAAAGCTATGCTCAGAATAGACGAATGCATGTCTCTTTGTGCCTTAGTATGTCCTTGCTGCAAAGATTGTGAATTGTGCAAATATCTGCTTCTGTGATGTGCATTATGTTTAACTAGTGTGAAACTGTTTATCTGGCTTTGGAATTTTGGAAGCACAGTTTAAATCAGTTTAATTGCCTTAGTTTTAAAGGGGTTATAAAAAAGAAAGAAGATGATGTTCATGTATTTGTCAGTGTTGGGTCATAATGGTTGAGTCATTACCCAGACTGTTGCTTAAATTAGGGGAAAATTGTCCAAGCAAAACACAACTTTATCTTAATGTTCCTTCAGGTAGAAGGAACATTATTTCAGATACTTGCTCAAGCATTTGGGATCTGCTTAGGAATACAAGAACCAAGTGTAATGCTAAGTATTGCAAGTCTTGAGATATTTTTTTTGGAAGTTGAGGCTTGTTAGCTGAGGTTTTGTGTAAAGTTGATACTTTAAGCCTTCTACTAAATGACAATATACTTCTTCAGTGCAAATGCTGGTTAGAAAGTTTGGAAGAGGCTGAGTTGGGGTTTGATTTTCTCACTTAGATGTATTCTTTGTATGAACTGTTTAATGTCACAGAAAGCAAGCTGATGAGCCGATCTGGGGATAAAGCATAGTTAATACTGTTTCTGCTGCTGTTTATTCTTACAATAAAAATACAGAAATGCTTTTAACTTTCTGTTCAGTTTTTGACTCCGAAATCCGCAGTAGAAGCCAGAGCATGTTGAACATGTAGTCCAACTGAGAATGAGGCATGTTTCTCTCCACTGATATTTCTTTCTCCTTCTGTGTTCAGATTCTGCAGGGGAAAATGCCTAGCATCCACTGCAAAGTATCAGTGATCTTACTTTTTTTCTTTATTGCTAGAAGGCAATACAGGCTACCTGCTGCCACAGCTGGAGCAGAGCTCACAACACTCAGGAGGAGGGTGGCTGCTTTGAAGAGCAGAGTGACTAGGATATGGTCCAGGTTGCTGTAGAGGCAGGAATGGTGTCTGGAATAATGATCTGCAAGAGCACATAGTGATAGGAAATAGTTGGGAATGGCTTTAAACTGAGGGGAGATTCAGGTTAGATGTTAGGGAGCTCTTCCCTGTGAAGGTGCTGAGGCACTGGCACAGGGTGCCCAGAGAAGCTGTGGCTGCCCCATCCCTGGCAATGTTCAAGGCCAGGTTGGACAGGGCTTGGAGCAACCTGGTCTAGTGGAAGGGGTCCCTGCCTGTCAGGGGGTTGGGACTGGGTGATCTGTAATGTCCCTTCCAACCCAAACCATACTGTAATTCTGTGGCCTTGCTAGGGGTGTTAGGTTAGATCAGTGTTTGCCCTTGAAGTGTATTTTTGGTAGGCACGGAAACTGGGAGCAAGTTTTGGATATTGCAGCTACTTTACTTGATTATGGTTACTATGGTTATAGTTTGCTTTGGTTAAAAATGTGCTGCTCTACTTGCCTTGCTTGGCTTTTTTGTAAAGGGTTTGTAACCAGTGTATTCTGGCTGTAGTGGCAGTGTGTGCCTTATTTAAAGGATTTTATTGCTCCTATTATTATTACTATTAGTATGCCAGTTGCTTAACCTACCTATTTTTTAACCTTCCTAGCCTTGCTGCTAGTGTGTGAAATGGCCAAATTAGGAGATGGAAAGTGCATTACTTGCATTATTTACTTGCATTATTTAAAATAAATACTTAGTTCTAGTAGATGTTGAAACATGCTTGGTGTTGACAGGAGTCTCAGCAGCTTTCTGCTTCCTTCCTTGGTGTGGCAGGAGAACCCCCATCAGCAGGCCTGGTGCCCCTTCCTGCCGGTCCCTTGTCTGCGCATGCTGCTGCCTGCTCTCTTCCCTTTCAGTTTGGGGTTTGCCCTTACCAGGGAGCCATTCTGGCATGTAAGCAGGAGTATGCAAATGATGGAGTTTGGAGAAGTTGTGTTAGTTATGTCAGTGGCTGGCCGGAATGTGATAAAGCTTAATAAATGTACTGTGCTGTCACAGATAAGGAGCATAAGAGCATGGGGCAAAGTGTCTCTGCAGGAGCACTTCAGGGCTGGTCTTTCTTTGGATTCTGGCCTTCTCTGGGGAAATGCAGTGTGATTTATTTATGTATTATTTTTTTTATCATTTATTTATTTTAGTTGAAGTTTCCATTTTAAAATTTGTATCTTCACTCAACCAGTGCAGCACTCCTGTTGCAGGAGTGGCGGCTCTGTCACTGCAGAGATTGGATGTAAGCCTTAGGAGTAACATCACAAGCAGGCACATCAGTTGTGCAAAGTAGAAAAACTTTGAAGGTGCTCTCAAATTCTTGAAGTGGGATTTCCCATGAATGGCTCAGGTTTCTGGCTTAGCTGGCTGTGTAAACAGCAAATAACTAAGTCTGAGCAGAAGTGGCAGCTTCAAGCAGTGAGGTTAATCATGTATAATCACGCAGGGAGATGGCATCTGCCCTCTCTTTGAAGATTTCTTGATACTTTATCTCTTCTTTTTCCTTTTTTTTTCTTTCTTTTTTTCCTCTGAGTAGGTGGTTAGCAGGTTGCTTGACACAAGCTACTGTTGTCAGCTTTTGGTGTGGTTGCATCAATCTGAAAGTCTTTTCCGTGTAACCAAAACACTTCTTCTGACGTGTTTATTCTCAGTCTTACAGACAGAAATTGCTATATATGGGATTTCAAATGCAAGGATGCTAAATATCTTCTCTGTTCTGTGGAACAGGTAACTGCTTGATACGATCTGCAAAATGTTTCAGCATCATAGTTACTTAAGGCTGAAGATCAGATAATCTTTGTTTGCTCAGAAATGAATGCAGCTTGTAGCATAAAATGAGTTATAGTTTCTGTGTCTGTGAAAAATCCAAGTGCCAGTGGTATTGAGACAGGTCATAGGCCTGATTACAGCCTGTTGCATAGTTTATAATAAGCTGTGGTTCTGAAATAAAATTAACTATTTGGGTATATCTGGCTTCGGTAAGAACATCTTGGTACCATTGCACAGGAAACCAGTGTCAAGAGATCTATTAGATACTTTGATTTTCCTGTGACAGGGAGTAGAACTTCTCTGTGTGTTCCATTGTCTGTATCATCTCTGAATGCAGATATGAGCAATTAGTGGTTTGTACTTTTTTCTTTATCACATGAATTCACTAAGTAGCTTATTAAAGTCTCTCTTGATGTTTCTAGTAAAAACTGGATACAGGTACAGAGCTCTGCAGCAGAAACCCTTGGGTTTCTGTGTGCCAGTTGTGACTTAATGATACTTATGTACTGTTTTCCTTGGCAATCTGTTGTAGACTGATGTGAAATACTTGAATCGTATTTATGACCAAGATAACGGCTATGACTGTGCTTAAACAACTATTAGTATTCGGCTCATAATGGACAACTAATGGAGTCAATAACCTGGTTTTCTTCCCCCCTGCAAGCTGCATGGACACAGGGAGCATAGATCTTTCTGGCATGTTAAAGAGGTTGGATCGATCATGAGTAGTCCGAGTGTTCGAAGTATAAATGGCTTTGTGATATGCCAGGCCAGGAGGGAGAGGTCTTAAACAGTTACGCAGAGAGGATGTTAGAGTTTGGATGAGGAATGCAGGAGGGATGAAGGTACCAATTTCTACAAGACATGTGAGGACCAAAAACCAAGCCATTGGTTACTTGCAAGGCTACTTTTTTGTGTAAATCATAATTTGAAATGGAAATAGTCTTTGAAAAACAGTTTGCCTGCGTATTTTGTCTGAACACCATTGGGTACTGCAGACAATAGTGTAAAGATGGTGTGTCGGAGCCTGGCACGGCTGTTGCCCCATGGAACAGTGAATGCCCACTTGTCTTCTGTCCTGTCAGGGAGCTTCGGCTGTGGTCCTTGGGACAAAGTCTTCTCAGTTACCTTCTCTTGCTCTTTGTTATTTATGCAAGGTTGGCTGCTTTGGGTAACCAGAAGCTCATTTGAAAAATTAAATTGAAAATATGAAGGAGACTGATGTTTATTGGGAAACTTCTCACTCTGTTCTCTTGATGTGTACCCACAGCATGCAGCTGGCAAACTTCTTGAAAGCTACTTTTTCTATACTGTCCCCCTACAGTTGACTGTGATTTCATGACATGGATGGAAGAAAAGGGAGCATTACACTTGAGAATATTTAATGAGGCTAAAAACAGATGAAACAGCAGCTTGGAGTGTTCCTTAATTTTAAGATTTGTATAGTGCTTGGTAGCAGCAGTAGTACTTCACATTGAATAAGAGCATCCATTTGGTTCTTTAAGTCTAATGTTCTTCCCTGGTTGCTTGGTGAAGTAATCTTTATTGTGTAAAACTGACTAGAGATCTCTCTTTATTGTCATTACAGAAAACCTAGAATAAACTCTCAGCTGGTGGCACAACAAGTTGCCCAGCAATATGCAACCCCACCACCACCTAAGAAGGAGAAGAAGGAGAAAGTGGAAAAACAAGACAAAGAAAAACCTGACAAAGAGAAGGAAATTAGTCCAAGTGTTACAAAGAAGAACGCTAACAAGAAGACTAAGTAAGTTTGAAGGGTACACTGTTAAACATGGTGTGGTTTCAGTAGCATTGAGCATTGATTAATAATGTAGTACAACTGACATTATACTCTGTCTTCCTTCCAATTTTACAGACCAAAGTCAGACATTGTGAAAGATCCTCCTAGCGAAGCGAACAGCATACAGTCTGGGAATACTACAACAAAGACCAGCGACTCAAATCACACTTCAAGGTAACTTTATACTATAGTTAAGCTCTTGGTATCTGACAGCTGTGTTAAATAGCAAACACTGTGGTTTGGTTTGGTTTTTTGGATGGACAGAGTACCATCTCACCCACAGGCCATTGGTTTAGTATGCCAAGACCATCAGTGGCTATGAGCCTTCTCAGTGTACAAGCACTCAGACACTCTGCTGGTGAGGACAGATTCAGGCATTGAAAATATTTCTCTGTTGTCCACTCAGTTTTTATCTCTCTGCTATAGTAATCATATTGTCAATTGGGCATCAATGCTTTTGGTGTAAAACACAGAGAATGGAAAAACATTAACCAGCATTTGTAGTGGTCTGTAGCAAATTCTTATCATCAGTTGATAGCTTCTTTATCTGTGATTCAATCACTGTTATTGCTAATTTTCCAAGTATATTGGATAAAAACCTGCATGAACAGCTTTGCTAGAATCTTGGCACCAACAAAAACCGTGACTGGTTGGTTTTGTTTTTATCTAGGTTTCAAATGAGTAGCTGTCTATGGAGAAAGGCTTCTTCCTAGTCTTTCCTGTACCAGTACTCCATGCTTGTTTTCTCTAAGTGGCGCCTTGTGCTTTGTTTCTTAAATCAAAAATTCAGCATCAAAGAGCAGTTTTTATGTTACTGAACTTGGAGAGCTATAAGAGGCAAAATTCAACAGGGCACTTTGCCTATGTAGGCTATAGAAGAATTGCATCTCTTTTCAAAACATGCTGTAATAAGTATTTTACACTGAAGCCACATGAACTGAAGCAGTATTAGCTGCAAACAGTTGTAAAACATATGGGAAATATGGTTCATGCTGCTGTTAGCATTAAGGTTGGCAAGACATGACTGCAGAAAACTGTTGTCTTGGAAGTTTTTAAATAATAGCATGAAAATTTTTAATAAGAGTGAATATCCTTTACACAGTAACTGACTTGAATGTAGTGAGAGCAGTGTGAGATTTGCTCTGCTAGAAGACTGAGCTTTTTGCAGGGACTGCTGTTTTAACTCTTTGTCAGCCCCCAAACATCAAAGTGTCCATTCCTCATTTGATTAGAGAAATATGGCTTTCTTGCAGTGATTTATTTTTCCCCACTCTTTTTGGAATGGTATTTATTTTCAGACTTAAGATGTAGGAGACTTGATGCACTTGACTGGTGACGTAATATTAAATTGATAGATTACAACAAATAATTGTTTTTACTCCTTGAAGGAGTCGCTCTGTCTACTGCAGAGTCTTCTAGTCCAGGCTTTGTAGCAAGCTTCTGTCATTCCTGATTAATCCTTAATAATATCAGGTCTAGCTGGATGTTTTTAAGGGATACATCATCTCCTGTTCTTAAACAGTCTTTTTAAGTGTTCAGTTTAGTGGAACCTTTCTTCCAGTTCACTGCCCTCAGAAGTGCTGTCTTTTTAAAGGATCTGGTTTTTATACAACTTTAAATGTTCAAGTTGTTTTCATGCCCAGATTTCTTAACTGTTTTTGTAAATTGCCTTTGAAGGATCCCCGGATTTTTAAGAAATCCTTTTTGAACTTTCTGGATTGTTTCTGACAAAATATCTTGGTCTATTCCATGACTTCCTGTGCACTTTCACATTCATGATTTTGAAACACCTTTCTTATTTGGCCATAAACCCTTCTAGCTATAAGCATAAAACATCAGGGTGTTTAATATTGCAGAATAACGTGAATGGGGCCATCCCTTTGCCTTCTATAGGAAACAAAAATTGGATGCATATGCTGAAGAGACTGTAGGTTTCCATCTGTGCTTCATCAGCTCTTTGCACAGGGGAGACCCCTAAAACTGGCTGCAGCAGTGGTTGAAGAGCTCAGTTCTAAAACTGACATTGAGAATATGTTCATGCGCAGGCCTGTAGAGATACCCTGCACCTCAGCCCTGTTTCCACCCAGTCCTTTCATGTTACTTTGTCTTGGCATTTAAAGATGCATGAGCAGTTTCATTCAGGTGCTCAGTGCATGGCTTATCTCAAAGGCTGCTGGTAGCAGGAGCTTTTCTGGGCAGAATGCAGCTTAGGCCATATGAACCCCTTTTATTCTTCCTTCTTTTTTTTTGTCCCCTGAATACCACTATCAGCACTGGCTTTTGGCAAGCAGTAGCAGGAGTTTATGTGCCTGTCCAGCCCTGTAGAAAGGTGGAGGAAGAAAGGTCTGTTCTGGTATCTGAGCCAGCATTTTTCTGAGTTCAAGAGAAAACAAATGACCCAGGCAAATTACAGGAAGAACTGGGTTTCCTAGAGGAACCTGGGGCTTAGGGAGGAAAATACGTATGCGTACTACACTTCCGGGAATGCTTGCTGCTGTGTTTGCTACCAATGCTTTGGGGGCAGCCTGCGTCTGCAGAGACGCTATCTGAAAGCTGACGGAAACCCCAAAACATGCTGATCTATCTGGTCTTTCTTGTTACCCACAAACAAGGTGACATCATTTCATCTAGCTTGTGGTTATGTGTTGAGTTTGCCAGCTCCTGCAAGTGCGTATGCACAACGCATACGTGTGGGTGTGTGTGTCTCACTGCTGCAGGAATTCACCAAGCTCAGTTGTGGGTTTGAAAAGGCTAGTCACTGAACCAAGGGGCTGTTTCAAGGAGGAGGTTTTACTGACAGTTACCCCAGTGCAGTGATTATTTTAATTGTATTTTCTACCTATTTGAAAGGCTTTCCCTGCAGTACTTGTTAAGAATTGAACCTGCCTCCTAAGCTAGGTATGCAAATACTGTTTGTGGTGCAGTAATGTCATTTTTGGTAAGGAAGTTTGCAGAAATGCCATTGTTCTATTTTTGAAGCAGTACATCCAGTCTTAATACTTAATTCTGTCTAGTTCTAGAATACCGGTTGGATAATGACTACTTAAGGACTTTCCGCTTGTTAACTTACCCCTGCAGACCATTGAGTGTGCATGGTGAATACCAAGTTTGCCAAATTTCCTCTTTTTTTGCTTTGACCGCACTAGCCTAATGTGCTGCAGACAAGGAGGAGGAAAGGCAGATTGGTTTAAAAGCTGGAGCTTGATCCCAAAGTAAACTAACCTTCCCTCCATCCCTTGGAATAAGGCAGTTCACAGCAAGCTGCTTTTCAGTGATGTATAAAGACTCTCCATTTTAATTTCCCTTTTGGGAATATTCTACCGCTTCAACCTGACCTTTAATTAGGAGCAAAAGCTGTAAATTGCAGCAGTTGCTGCAGCTGACTTGGAATTCTCTGGTAGCTGGAGGAGTGTCCAAGATTAGTTGTATTAAAGCTTTGGACCAGCCTCTGAAGTGCGTGTGAACGTCAGCTTCCTCGAGTCTAGACCCTTATTAGCTGCATTACTAATTGAATGATAGCACAGCATGCAAATTACTGAGATAATCTTGAGTAATAAATACCAGTGTGGTCTGTTCTGGTGGCTTTGATCCCCCCATCCTTTCCCCTAACCAAAAACGCTAGCTGCAAGAAACACTGTTGTACATTCTGGATTTTGTTTACAATAGCTTCAGTTCCAGAGGGAACATTTAGAGCAATTTTATACATAGGCTGATTGGGCATCTGATTTGTATAAGCTCAAAGCAGCTGAAAGAGAAGCCAAGTTGTCCCAGTGCCTGTGTTGTTTGCAGCTGCAGAGTTCCAATATGGGAATGAAAGAACCATGGTCAAATGCTTTCATGTGGTTTTGTATTGCAGAGTCACAGCCTTGTCTCATAACATCAGGGCACATGATGAGATGGTGAATTTAGATAAGAGAACGCTTTCATCTGCCCCTTGGGGAGAAGATCCTTTGGTCTGTCTGGCTCCTGTCCGCTTGGCTCTGCTGTAGTGTCCTCCTTTCTGGCAGAGTTGTATTAGGAATAAGTTCACAGCAGACACGCTTTGCAAGACAGGTCTTTCCTCTGGGGCTGAACATGCTGCTGCAGCCCTCATGACCCAGGCTGTCACAGGGAAGCAGGTCAAACCTTCATCTTCTGCTGTGCAGCATTCACTGCTGCCTGGGCTCTCTCAGTTACTGCCATCTACGCAGGCAAGCATAGGACAAGTCACATGGAGTTTGTTGTCACATCGTTTTCCTAATAAACTTTTCCCTTCTCGCTGATTTTTACCCGTTCTATAAACGTTGTCTCATTTCTTTCAGACCCAGACTGAAAAATGTGGACAGAAGTACCGCACAGCAGCTGGCAGTCACAGTGGGGAATGTCACAGTAATTATCACAGACTTTAAAGAAAAGACTCGCTCTTCTTCCACGTCGTCTTCTACAGTGACCTCCAGTGCAGGATCAGAACAACAGAATCAGAGCAGCTCGGGCTCTGAGAGCACAGACAAGGGCTCGTCCCGTTCCTCCACGCCAAAGGGGGACATGTCGGCAGTCAACGACGAATCTTTCTGAAAATTGCACATGCAGTTGTGGAAACTATGAATTCAGGGTATGAAATTCAAACACTCCACCTGCCCATGCTGTTCAGATCCTGGAGAGCCTCCTCTGTGCTTGAACACACACACTTGGACATCGACCTCTTACTGATGCAACCAGGATAACTTCTGCTTGCCGTGGGCATCTGGCCACCAAGGAATTTCTCACCCTGATGATTACTCTTGACACTTTTATGTATTCCATTGTTTTATATGATTTTCCTAACAATCATTTATAATTGGATGTGCTCCTGAATCTACTTTTTTATAATATCTGCTGTGCACAATTTTCCATGAACATTACAACTTTTTGTTTTGGGGTAGGGAGCGGGTGGGGAGGGAAGGGGGCTTTTATTTATTGCATTCACAAACTCCATCCTCTTCCAACATATCCTTTTTAAGTTCAGTTCTTCTTCCAGTTATACTGTGTACTATCAGTTTTGATATAAATTATATATAAATATATATATAAATAAATATATATAAAGGGTTATTTGAAACCAATACATGGAAACGCTGGTGCTTGAAACACTGTGAAGTGAAAAAAAAAAAATCATTTTTGAACAGTTCAAGATCTGGGACAGTCCCCTTCTGTGAAAGTACTGAAACTGAAATGGAACTGGTCTTAGGTGAAAAGCGTTCTGAAGGTTTGAACCTGGATGGGACCTGTTCTATTGTTCCTTCCCCGTTTCTTCCCTAAGCAATGGCTGAAATGTACTGGACACGCAGTTTTGATTTTTATAGCTTGGGATCTGAAATGAGAAACAATTACTCCAGGTAGCTTGTACTTCCCTGGGGGTAATTCAGATTGGTGATGTGTAAGCTCGTGTCTGGCTGAAGCATAAACGTTCACAACCAGACTGGTGTTGGCATGGCACAGTCATTGTTTTAGTAACATGAATATCACTCTTGTGCATAGCCAATCCCACAGATGTTTGGTGTTCTTAGATTTAATGAATTCAGTCCATCTGCATCAGTGACCAAGGTAACGTTAGAACTGGAGTGGTTTGCTTTGGGTTGGAAGGCAGCAGGGAGCTGTAGGGCTGGGAGTGATTGCAGGTTGAAGGGAGCAAGCTGGTGCTCATTCCAGCCCGCGGCATGTGGGTCAGTCCTGGTCTGTCCCATCTGTGCTGTTGGGGTGGCTCTTCTCCTTGAAATCCATCTCTATTCCAAGAGTGGTTTCTGAACAGAATCTTCTCCAGTGATGATGCTGGGCTTGTCAGTGTTTGGATGCTTCACAGTCTCCTGTGATGGGAGCAAAAGTAGGGAAAAACTTTCATGCTGGCAAGTGAGTGACACATGTGGCTCGTGCTCATTACCAGCATCGTCTTCATTCTTGCTCTAATGCTATTCAGACTGTAATTTCTTTTCTTGGCCTGTTAATGTTGCTTTACAGTTTACCTTCCATGCATTATCCTGCTAAAACACTAGGCTGAAGGGGTGAAGCATAACAACAAATCCCAAACCTTTTTGGCTTTTCATCTTCTTTTAGTGGCCCCAGGGTGCTTTGCAGAAATTTCTGGTGCAGAGGCTATGGCTTCATTTGACATCAAATGCATAACTTTTGGGCATGATGAAAGAGGGCCACATTTCTACAACTTTGTGCCAGCTTGTTATATTGTGACTTATTTGCTTAGCAAGAGTAATTTCTCTTTGTGGAGGCAACTGATTTAAGATTTCTTTTAAAATCTCTGTGGTTTTGAGTAGCAGACATAGGTTCCGTTCACACTGGTGACAGAAATGTGTGAGTAGGGATCTGTTACAACCCCAGCTCCAAGGTATGTGCAGTGGCAGTGTCTTTGCAGCAGTGGTTTTACTCTGAACACGTTAACGTGGGCACCCTGACTTAATTTTGCTTATATTCGCTGTGTAGGCTGTCTTTACCTTTTTAAGCATTTTTAAAGTATTAAAAGAACCAAAGGAAACCAGATGCTTCCTATGAGCATCAAGACAATTTATTATACATAGTTTTAAATACTATGACTTTCTCAATCCACAATTTAACATTAGTGGGATATTGCAAAGACATTCCTTTTCCAGTTTTTACTATTCCTTTAAGGGTCTCAGGGAGGGTAAACTGGTCAGCCATATTTATTTATTTTACTGAAATGTATTGGAATAATTTTTTAAGAGAGATTTTTTGAAGATGCCCCCGAACTTGTATATTTTGCACTGCTTTATAAATGATCCATTATCAATTAGGCTTGCGTGCATCTCGGCCGTGATCCAGCGAAGAGTGTGAGCCAGTGGTGAGTCCCTCCGGCTTCAGGCAGGGCTAATTCTGGTGCTTCAAGTCAAACCATGAGCTCACCTTCTTCACTGAATCTGGGATTCAGAGACAAAATAAAGCATTGTGTGTACCAGGAAATGGCTTCTTTTTCAAGTGAAAATGGACCTGTAGATCAGTTGAAAAAGCTTTAACGCCGTAGCTACTCATGGCTATTGGTGAAGTCGGTAACATCTGTCTATTTTGGGTGTGCCTCCTTGATAGAGTAGCTTATTATAAATAAATGGGAAAATTTGTTTGGATCAAGTGACCTGTAATTCTGCATTCAGTAGAAATTGCTAGCTAAGCATTGAACCTCCCCAGCCTCATCCGTAGCTGTTGTGTTGTGGATTTGACAGATAGTGTCTGCTTTTACACTTCATTTCTGAAATTAGCATCCCGACAGCACATGTCCATGGGTGGGATTCCCTCTGGGTCATCCCACTGTTGGTGGGGAACGTGTTTAAGAACCAAACCAACCAAAACACTAGCATAGGGGAAGGACCAGATTCATGGTGTTCAGTGGCACAGAAAGCAGGTAAGTAAAGCACAGTGTTACGTTTGCAAAGTTTCAACTCTTACACAGACACACACACAGACACCAACACAGCTTGCCTGACTTGCTCAGTTTGACATAGTTCTGCAAAGGGAAAATGACAGCGTTTTACACCACCAGGCTATTTATTTTAATTGGAACACTTTGCTTGTTTCGAATTGGACAGAGCAAAACAATTGGCAGCAGCTTCTGTGAGTTTATTTCCACTGAGATGTTCTCACCTGCCTTACCAAGATCATTCTCAGTCTACTTTTTTAAGCTCTACCGTAAACTTAAATTATTGAGAATTTATTAATTGCTGACTATATGATAACCTTTGCTTGTATTGTAACCGAATGGTTTTAAGAGCCAACATTTAGAGTATGACAATGGAGCTGAACAGTTTTTAATGCGCAAGCAGTTCTGTTCTTGTGTATGACTTGTAACCTTAATTTACTGTGTAAAGATGGTTACATTATTTCCTTAGCTTTGTTTGTTGGAGACAAATATAGAATGCTTGTTTAAGTATGTCAAAACATAATCTTATCTTGTGGATTTTTATGTTAATGTATTATACGAGCTATATTTTTCATTTGCCCAGAAAGACAGCTTGTATAACGCTCTTGAAAGTTTTTCTGCTCTGTAAAGTCTTTAGAGCTGACAGTCCTGTTAGGTTTGTTTTAATCTTCATGCTAAAGTGTCAATGGTGGTTTTGTGAACTGGTCAGAAATTCACAGGTCTTAAATGTTTTTGGGAAATTTATATTGGACACTGCTCTTTGTCTAGCAAATAAAAGATGTTAATATATTCCTGTTACTGGCATGTGCACGACTGTTATTAGAAGCCACTTTATCATTTTCCTGCTTTAAATAGAAATGTCTATTTATGAATTCTGCTTGTAGTTTTTTCACAAATAAAATAGTAAAATTTAATTAAATCTGAAAGCTCTCTTTTTTGGGAGATGCCAGGATCCAGAAAAAGCAGAGAGTCCCATTCTTGGAGCTGTCTGTACGTCGTGTTCGTGAGCCACCGCTCGAGCACCCCACTTCTGCAGAGGGTTGTGCATGTAGGAAACTTCAGTGAGTAAATCCATGTTGTTCCTTGGGACTAACAATGAATGGTAACTTTGTGGCTGATGCATCTGCAGAATTTGGGTTCTGGCGCTCTGAACTACGCATTTCCCCCTTTTCTGTAGCTGCAGAGACGACCAGGCTTAGTGCAGAGGATTTTAGTGAGAGCCCTTGGGAGTTCCTTCAGCTTGTGCTATCAAACTCCCATGGGTGAAATTAATAACGTTTAATTGAGAGCCTAATTTTATAGCATAAAAATACTGACATTTTGCAAGCAGTATTTTGGTGCTCTGCCTCGGAAGCAAGGTGATGTGAATTCCTGCGCTCTGTCTCCTTAGTTTCTCCCCCACCCAAGACAGGGCATGTGTGGCATAATTTCAGATATGAAGTTGAAGTTTGAAAACCAAGCAATAGGTAAAATGCAAAGGAGAGAAAAACTTACTCTAGAGGTTTTACTTAGGAACCTGAGGGCAGTTCTAAGCTACGAGCTGTCGAGGTATTTCTGTGTATGCTGGGGGAAGTGTGGGTTACAACTAGAGGTCACTTGAAAAAAAGGCACTGTGCAAACACACTCTTAAATGCTTTTAACCTCAGTTGGAAGAGATTCAAACTCCTTTGTGCCAAGAATAAGAAGAAACAGGAAAAGGTAGTGGTTGTTCTACAGAACTGAAAAGCACTTGCTTGGCACCCTGGACAAGTGAGTAGAGAAATAACCCTTGCCTTGGAGAGTGCACAGGCCCTGTCCTCAACCTGCAAAAGTTGGGCAAAGTAATGACAGCTGTAGGAAGCAGAGGAGATGGCTTCATCTTCATCAGCATCCACCTCCTCCCTTGCAAGGAGGAGCATTGAATGGAGCCAGGGAATGGCATTCCATGGCACTGCTGGTACCCGCCAAGCCAGCCCAGTCGCCACTTCCCTGAGACTTTGGCTGATCTGCAATTGCCTTGCCTTGGAGCCATGTGAGCTGAGAGCTTTGCTCAATGCTGGAACTGCAGAATTGACCCTGCTGTGGTGGAAGGAGGTTGGAGACTGCAGGGATAAGGGTGCTCAGGGCTGCTTCAAGGTATGTACTGGACTTGGGTGTTGGGTTGAAAGGTTTGTGTTTACTTACAGGTAGCACAGAAGGAGCTGGGGATGGGAAAATCAAGCTCATGGCTTCTTGGGGCTTTGTAAACTTATTTTCTGGCCCAAACAGTTACATGTTTTAAGAGTTGAAGATGCTATAAAAATCAGCGCCCACTCGCCTGAGAGAAGAAAACCCCCTCCTCCATGAGGCTCCTGTCAGCTAATTCTTTAAACTACATCTGTTTAGATCCGCACATACCTCCTTCACACAGCAATTTGGGGGCAATTAAAATGAGCAGACGCTCCCACCCTGCAGTCTGGCAGGAGCTGTAGAAACCCACAGCAGGGCTGTGCCTGTTCCTTACCCACCAGACTAGCAGCCCTCTCATGATTAGCCGTGTATGTCCAGCGGCGTTTTATTGCATCGAATGGGAGCTCGCAGGGGCCAAAGCAAAAAGTTGCCTGCAAAGGAAGTGTCAGATGCTCCCACGGGAACGTGACTGCTGAGTCAGCAAAGTGCCCTTAGACAGGGTTTGTGAATCCCAACTGTGAGCAAGCTCCTTCCCATTTCATGGAGGCAGCTACATGAAGAAGAAACTGCATTGGAGACTGCAGAGCTGTTGCCTGTCTTTCCCTGTTTACATGAACAAAAACCCCAAACCCCCCCCCCCCCAAACCTGCCTGGGA
>NDXB01016190.1:100551-133070 GCA_002631895.1 Agapornis roseicollis
AAAAACCCCCAAACCCCCCCCCCCCAAACCTGCCTGGGAAACTGGGTGCCCCTTACTGCAGAAGGGGAAGTGTGAAGATGAAGTGGTGCTGTGGGGGCAGGTTTGAGCATGGCTTCCTCCAGGGTACCTATGTTTGGCTTCAGGCAAGTGTCTTGCCTTGCTGTGTGTTGGATGGACTGCTGCAGCACCATTCGTTTGGTTGTTTAACTGTAAACCTGAGGAGAAACATGTTTTAAAGAGAGCAGAGCTGTGAAACTTCACAAACTGAAAACCTAACAAAATAACCCCAAACAAAACCCCTACACCCCTGGTATATAGGTCTCCCCACATGAATTAGTTTTGCTTCTTTTCCTTGTGCTGCTTTCCCTTTGAGCCACTCAAAAAGAAATGAACTACACAAGCATGATAGAGATTACATTTAATGTATTTGCTGTTTTCTTGAATCCTCTCCTTGCGCTCCCTGCCCATCTGGGTTTCATGGGGTGGATGCTGTGCCTGTGCAGGCTTGAGCACAGAGCCTGAGGGCAGCTTGAAACCTTTCATAGGGAGCACTGGGAGCCACAGCAAAGCCAATGTGTACTGATCACGGAAAGCCAGCAGAATCTGGAAGGAGAAGGACTATATGCGATTTGCACCCCTGATTCCTTCATGGGTTTTGTAGTTGTAATAATGACAGGGAAATGTCAGCTCTTTCTGCTCTTCTCTTTCTTGGCTGTTTTTTCCTAGGGTGTTTAGATGTGTAAGTCTTGTCATTTGCTGGTTCCCACCTTATGATGGCTGATTGCTTGGTATTTGTACAGAGCCCTTTTCCAGACAGGGTTGAAGGCTGATGCTGATCCCAGCTGAACCTGTCTAATGGGAAGGATGTCAGCAGCTTCTGCAGTGTTTCCTCATTGCTTATTTAGGTGTCTCAGCAGAGACAAAGCTGCATGCAGAAATCACCAACAACATCAGAAGGCTGCCTCAGAAATTCCCAATCAAACCATTTCAAGCCAGGCCAGTGCAATTATCCCACTTGCAAAACCTCCATAGCATTGAAGCCTGTAACAGTGAAGGGCACTCCATACCTAACTCTGGTCTTCACCTCATATTCATATTGAAGCTGGAAAACACTGTTTTACTGCAGCCGGGTCTTGTACTGCAAACCTCGCAGTGCTTGCCTCAGGTCCCCTGTTGCTCCTCAAACAGGGATTGCTCCTCACAGAGCAGTGAATGATCTGGCAGCCTTGGCTGCACAGGAAACACAGAAGGCACGAGCCAGTTATGCTTCCTAGATGAGGAATCATGAAACAAACAGTTCTTTGTTCTCCTCCGTCTCCGTAGAAAAGGAAAAAAGAGGAGAGCAAAATCGCTCTCCATCAGGGTTATTTATAATTTCCAGGATCCTGAAGATTTCAGGACTTCCTAATGGTTCTAATTTTTTCCAGCTTCTTGTTTTTCAGCATTAGGAGCTGTCAAGACTCCTCCAACGTACCTGAGGGGCTGTTCCAGCACCCGCATCGCCTCTTCTCCAGAGCCATTCTGAGAACCACTTACAAGTGCATGGTAACTACTCGGAAGTTACAGTGTGAGAATCCCTGTTGCTCTGCCTCCCTGCTTGGGCAATCCCCCCTTCCTCCTGCCAGCAGGTGAGGCAGAGGCATTCAAAGCCTGTAACACTGATAAGGTTCACTCTAATACTGTGAGATTCCCAGTGTAATACACACTTGATAACAGCACATCAACAGCTTTTAGGAAGTATTAATTGGCCACAGCTACTGGGGCAGGCTGGAGTTGGAGTTTGAAGGTCTGAAGTGTTTAAGCTGCTCTAAACTGCTCGCAAGTATTGGAAAACAGCAGGTTTGAGAGCTGATTTTGGGTATATCCCCGTGAGCAGGAGGGAGCTGGCACGCTGCAGAAAGACATGGTTGCCCAGGTAAGGAGAATGGGAATGAATAAAGCTGATTTTTGCTCCATCTCAAGCTGTGGTGTTGGGGCTGTATAATTCATGTTACCTGGGAAGTTTGGGGTGGCGTTGACCGAAGCTTTCCATGTTTGTATATGTATTTTAGGGGGGGATTAAAGCTCAGAGTAGTGTAATGAAGCAGGAGAGTCACTGAGATTTTAATTCTATGTTCACCCAGAAATTAATACCTAATATATATAACCTATATATAAATAGATATAAATCAATATAATATAAAACGCATAATCTGAAATAAACGTATGTTAGATTTTACATAATTTGTAGAGATAAACTATGTGACAGGCTAAAGACATGGTAAAGGTTAAGTACATGACTGGTCAAAAGCTCTCTAATAGGGGTTTAGTCACTTGTTGACTTTTGAGGAATCCCTGGCATAAGCCAAGTATAAATAGGGCTAAGGATCTGTCCCACCCCTTTTAGGTGGTTTATTACTGTTTTACTTTGCAGACTGGCTTCAGCAGCAAGTAGGCTGTCTTCCTCTGTTCATGTGCTTTACTTACCAATGGGGTTTATAAAAATAATAAGAAGAGGGCAACAAAAATGTAGCTTTTCATTAAACTCGTTTCTTTCTGATCCAAGAGAGACAAAACTATGGAGCAGCAGGAGGGACCTGATTAGGGCTCAAGGCTGATGCTGCTCTTTGGGAGGTCCAATTTATACATCCAGATTTTTCCTAAGATTTAAAGAAATGTCCATCAGCCTGGAGCCTCCCAATGGCTGTTGGAAGAGGCTCATGGAATCTAGGTGGAGAAGCCTAGTGGGTCCCTCTGCCCAGGAGCAAAGTAATTGCATGTTTCAGCATTTCCCACATGCTCATGTGCCTGTCATTCCCAGCAAAGAGAAACCTCTGCAATCTCCAAATCTCTCTGAGCAGCCTTTGTAAGAGGTTGAGCCTTTGGCAAAGGGTGAGGGCTACATCCAGACATTAACAAACCCAATAGCAGAGAGCCAGCGAAAAGCCTGGCAGCATCCCTACAAGCCCAGGATTTGTGCTTGCTACTAGGAGACAGAGAGGATGGAAATGTATTTAGCTGCTTCTATTGTTCTCCTTATTCAACCGAAGTTCTGCTGGTGTGAAGTTAAGGAAGGAAAATGTGGCCTGGAGTTGCGGAAACACTCCCTGGAAAAGGAATATGGTGATTCCTGGGGGGTTGAATTGTTGCTGCAGCGCAGGGCGTGATGGGTGTGTGACAGCCTCTGACAGCGATCTAATTGGGAGTCACTGCAGTACAATGGCACAGGGAAAAATGAGTGATGGGAAACTCCCGTGACTGCAAATGCTCCCGGATTGTGATGACACTGAGAAGGGCAGAAAGCCAGTGGAGGGGGGAGGGGGGGGGGGCGGGGGCACGGGGGGGCTGGGGGGGCCAGGTTTTGGGAATTGTGTGCAGGCGTGTGGCTCTGACTCAGCCCCTCTGCTGTCTGTATCGGCTGCCTCCAGCTTCCCACGGCTCCCAGGAGGGTCTGACACTCCCTGGGCCTTTGCAGCATGAGCAAGCTGCCTTCTGAAGCAGTGGGAGAGGAGCCTGAGCTCCGTGGCTCTATGCTGTTGTGTTGCTCCAGCGATCATGGAGCAGGCTGGGGTGGATGGCCCCGCTGGCCACCCCTCACCAACAGCCTTGTCAACCTTTACTCTTGTTTCCTGCATCGGTTTATCTTACCGAGCAGGGCCAGCTCTGCTTTCAGACCCTTATGGGCCCATCTGTCCTCTTGCAAGTCCTATTAGAGATGCCAATCCTCATTTTCTTTTGTATGAAGTTACAGATCCTGCAGATGTATATATCCAAAGTCTTCGTCAACCAAAAGATTGAGTTAAAGGAGGTGAGTTAGAACTACTTGGAGGTGGCTCTGCTATTTCTTTACCCATAGAGTGGAAGGAGGACAAGCAGGCTGTGGTACCTGATGTGCCCCATGCAAGGAAGGGGTTCAGAACTGGCTGGACAGTGTGCCTGCATGGAGAGAAGGCAGTGAGGACCCCATATGCACTCTTATAGTGATGTGATTTTCCTGATCTGGGTGTAATGGGTTCACTCTGCTCTGCCTGTCACTCGGAGAGCTCTAACCAGTGGAGAGAAGGTTCTGATTTGAAGAACTGCAGGTGAGTGGCCTCCTTCCTCCCCAGATCCGTACATCAGCTAAGGAAAAGTTGCTGGGAGGAACAGAACATGCTGCCCTTAGAGCCCTGGTCTCACTCCTAGTCTTGGGGGAGCTGTAATGAGCCACTGGAGTTATTCTTTCTGATGTGTTGACTATTGTATTTTACCCTGCCTTAGAAGTTACATCTCTGTGCAAGAAAGGGATCTGCACCTTGCCCTGCTAGACAACAGGTGATGTTTTCCCAACAGCACATCTCGTTTGTAGTGAATTAATGACTCTTCTGGTTTTTAACAGGTCTCCCGAAAGCCAGGTTTGTTACAGGGGTGTTGGCTTTCCTGAAAGCTGGGATGATGGAGCAGATCTCAGATATCTCTGGATTTAAGTGAGGTGTTGTTCTGTTTGCTGGGGGGGTTGGGGTTTGGGAGGAGATTTTGGCTTGGTTTGTTTTTTCTCCCCCTCCCCCTTTATCAGGTGCTGACAATACTTTTAACACCTGGGCTAGCATAAATGGTGAGGACTTTTTTAACTTAACCTTTGTATTTGGATGGTTTCCAAGTCACTGGCAGAGACAGAGCTCATCTGTTCCTGCAGGGATGGAGACTGAAGCTGGCCACACCACTCTGAATGCCCCCCCTGAAGCAGAAGTTAAGCAGGGGGAGGCTGCCTGCCTGCTCCAGCCATCCCTGGCTTGTCATATGTGTTTAGACCTTGAGATGCTCCTGCTGAGGCTTTCACAAGCCGTGTCTTGTGATTTGGGCCAGTGTGAGTAATGCCACTTAGGAGTCTTAAAACTGTGTGGGGAGGAGGGGGAGGCAGAGCTCAGGCTGCCAGCTCTGTGTGCGTGTAACCATGCCATTCAATGAACTTAAGAAAAATAATAAACAGTGGTGCTCTTACCTCAGGCTATCCATTAGGAGTGTGATTTAGTGCAGGGAGAGCTATAAAGGCAGTTGGTAAATCTTTCGTGCAGTACAAATAAAATCTCTTATGGGAGGAGAAAGGGCCCTGGGTAATGGGGGGAAGGAGGGAGCAGCCCTTGCCCCCTGGTCTAATTAGGCTGTCCAGGAGAAGTTAATATAAAATAATAGATCTGGGAAGCCCAAATCTTCACAACCTCAGGAAGGACTTCATCCTCTTAAATTATAAGGCTAAGACCTCATTCAACAATACTTTGAAGGAGATCAACTGCACTGCTCACGGCAGCTGAGGGCCTGGGCTCCGGCTCTGTGTGATTATGGTACTTTCTGAAGAGCTCATTTCTATTCCCATTGAATGCTACTATTTTTATCCGCCTTAAATTCTAGAAGGTATTTCCAAGTGGGAAGCAGAACAGAGAAAAGCAGATCTTAACTCTGCTCTGAGCAGCGATTTCTGTGAAAGGGAGAAAGAAATGTTTGAAATAGCTTATGCCTATTTCTGATACTGCCAGTGTGGTAGCAAAGCACCCAGAGGTCCCTGGAGCCCCTGGCACCCTGCGGGTGATGTGACATGGTAGGGGGTCACTGCTGGCCCTTTCTCTTGTGGGGTTCATGGGCTCCTGTCTCTCTGCTTGGAGCCACAAGTACCCAGAGAGGGGCTACAGGGGAAGGGTGATGCTGGCAGAGAGGATCTCTGGTTAATACTCACCCTCAGCATCCTCTTCTATCACCCTTCCAAGGGCCCCGCTCACCTTTGCAGTGTGATGGAGAGCGCTTTGAGCCTTTTCCATGCGGGAGACAGAAGTGCAGAGGGACCTCACTGGCTGCAGCCAGCTAGTTGGCATAAGGTCAAATAGGAGAACTATGGCCCACGAGGGCCAGAAGCGTAGGTGTTGTACTCTTTTGTGCTCTCCTGCTCAAAGCATCCCAGCATAACACCCCAAAAAGGCTGAAGAGCTCAGGGCTGGACATAGCTGACCCCTGCATTGCTGCTGGTGCCATGGGATGAGGGGAGCGGTTTGGGCAGAAGATGAGATGGAGTGGACCCTGGCTGGAAAACACAACCTGGGACTGGGCATCGTGAGAGTGCGCAAATAGTGACTGGGATCCATGAGTCTGTTGTAGTTTGTGAACCTGTCCATGCAGGTTTAACAGGGCTTTTATCTTGTGCTTACTCCCTTCTGCGGCCTTGCCTTTTACTTCTGTACATGCCAGGGTTTTCTGAAGCTGCTGAGTATGGTATTGCCATACACAGCTTCGTTTTGTGCTGGGCAGAAGCACCCTGCTTGAACATGAAATATAGATCAGAGATCAAGTGAATTATTGTGTCATGCTGCTGCTCGGGCAATAGGGAGTCTTTAAATCAATCAGCCCCCAAATAAATAAATAAACGTGCAGCAGACATGCTGGAGTGCATGTCTGATTCCTATCACAGGCAGTAATTCAAGGCAGATGCTTGCAGTTTCTCTGCTCCCCGGTCTGCGTTACCTGGGCTGCTGAAGTCGCATGAGACAGAAAGCAAAATTTTTTCTGAGCTTTCGTTCTTGTTGCCAAAGAAACCATTTCAGTTGGTTGCCACGTGTGCAGTGGATCTGGTTTGATCCATCTGGATGTTGAGGGCTGAAGGAAAAGGGCTCTGGGGGGAAGGAAGTCTGCAGAGTGCAGCCACCTCGGTGCCAGTGATGCTGCCTGTGGCTGGGAGCTGGAGGAGGAGGAGTGAGTGCTGCTCCCTGGGGATGCTTGAGGGGCCCTGATCAGTGTTATATGTTTGACCATGAGCATCCCCATGGCAGCAAGCACCTCGGAGAGCTGAGGCTGAAGGAGCTCCTCATCCTTCAGAGACCCTGCAGACATTGCCCCAGGGAGGGCTGTGAGAGCCTGGCGGGAAGAGCTCTCCAGCCTCTGGCACACAGATTTCCTTTCAGCCCACACCGGTGCTTTGGAGAGCAACGTTTGAAGCGTTTGATCTTCCCAGGCTGCCGTCTCCCTCCTGCAGGCACCAGGCTCTGAAGTGCAGCTCCCCAGCGGTCTGCATCTGTGGGGCAGCGTTTTGCTCCCTCCTTGGCTGCCCTGCGGGATCGCTGGCATGGGCTGAGTGCCCTCTCTGTGCAGGACAGCCCAGGGCAGGGACAGGGTCAGTTGCTGTGTCCCTGTCCTGGTTACTGCCCATTCCTGGGGATGGCTCCAACACCAGTGATGAATGTGGGACACTGAGGGTCAGGTGAAAACCACAGAGGGGACCAGGGGTGACACGAGCTGTGCTAGGAGGAGAGAGCAGTGGCTGTGTGGCCATCTGTGCTCCAGGAGGGTGGCACTGGGGGTTTAGTCCCTTTTCCAAGGCAGCTTTGGTCACCTTGGCAGGCCCCTCACCAGTTCCTAAGGCTGGAGTTTGACCACGTATTTGGATTTCAGTATCACTTTGCTCACAGCTGCAGTGTGCTGCCCTTGTGAGCATCCGTGCATGCATGGATGCTGGTGCTCTATAAAGGTAAATGAGCCCCAACGTTGATATGAGGCTGCTTGCATGGCAGGGCTTCCCTTTGCACCATTTCATCTGTCCTGAACAGACCTGGTGGCATCATTCCAAGATGATATTATTTCACTGAGTCAGGGCCTCCTCTTCCTTTAATTGCTCCAGGAGTGTGTTGAGACTGAACCTTGGACCAATGAAGCCAATGTTTTCCTGACATCTTGCAATGGGAGATAAAGCAATTGCAACACCAGGAATTCAGCCTGGGTTTCCAAAGCTGTAGCCCTGGGGGAGAACTGAGCTGATGCATGGGTAAGTTGGTTTTTCTTATCTTCTAAAGCTTTGCTAGTGGCCCCAAAATAATAAAGGTCAATCTGTTAAATGCACTCAGCGCATAATCCCGTGCCCTTCTGAGTTAACACAGCCTATATAACAAGCAGGTATGCTGATACACAGAGTCACACTGGATATACACGTTATTTACCCAGCCAGACCATAGAGGGTCCACCTCTCAGGCCTTTACCCTGTTTTGGTGTGTTCCTCCTCCAGCAGTGGATCCCAGCATGGACGGTGGCATAAATCCATCTTCACGAAACATTGACCCAATAGGTCATAAAAGTCTCTTTATGGTCTGTCAAGACAAGCTAGGTTCTTTATGTGCACCCTAAGTCAGCACAGTAAAACTTTTACGGTGTTTTCAATACCAAGAGCTACTGCACATGAACAGCAACTAATTTTTAAAGCCTTGGTGTTTCAGCTGAGGTGGGTTGTTTTCTCCCCACTATGTTGGAAAAACACTTAGGTCAGTGCTTTCCAAAGTCAGTGCCTGCAGTTAACCTCTTTGCTTTCATGGATGGTCTAACTTTTGCAAACACTGAGCACCCCTTGAAAGGCACTTCTGAAAACCAGGCTGTTTTCTGGTGGCATCTGTGCCAGCCGAGAAGCTGAAGTTCAGGATCACAGCTGTGCTGTGACATTGTGGCTTTAAGAAAATGAAATCCTTGTTTGGCTGTGAAATTGTCATAAGAGTTAATGCATGTTTATTTAGTATAACAATGGGTGTAAGTGAACTACAAAGGCTTCCTTGTTCAAGGGCTTGGGTGCAGAAGGCAGGCAGGGTTGTGCTCCCAGCCTGCCGTGGATGCAGGAGCACATTGTTGCCCGTCACCACCAGTTTGCACTGGGCAGAGGGGGCTCCGCAACTCCACTTGTCCGTACCAGCTCATTTTGATGCTGTAACTTAATCTAGGGTCTAAGCCTACAACTTAACCCTCTTGGTTCATCCTCTCCTAACCAGCAGGAACCCTGCTGCAAGTCTGGAGTCTCTGCCCCATGTTGTACCTTCTGTTTGTGTTTTGAGTGTTGAGCCAAAGCAGTGTGCCATAAAGTGTGCTTCTGGCTCCAGTTTCTCAGGCCTGCCTTGGGCTGCCAAGAGGAAAAGGGGAATAACGAGGAGTTGAAAGCAATATGGCAAGGTCTGAGTTACCCTCCAATGAAGCTGCCTCCTCTGCCTGTGTCTCCATAGCCTTGCCTAACTCCCAGTGTTGTGAGAAACCCTGGCCCTTTATGTGGGACATACTCAGGACACCCCAGGCTTGGCACCAGTCCCATGCCCAGAAGCAAGGAGGCAAAATTAACCCTCTGGGTGCCCTTGGTAAGCAACACATCTCCAATCCAGGCCACTGCTACAACAAGGGTTTAATGAAGTGAAAGCCAAAGGGAGGGCAATGGGAACACCTTCCTTAGGGAATTAACAGTATTTATTGAGGAGGCTCAGTCTGCTGATGGCTACAGTCATGGTTTTGGTCCTCCAAGGTCACTGCTGTGGCCACATGTGCCAGCATCCAACCCCAGGAAGCTGGGGCTCAGCCTTTGCAAAATGGGGTAACTTCTCCTGCTACTCTAAGAAATGTGCTGCTTTACCACTTCCTTCAGCTATGGTGCCAGTCTGGGCAGAGCTGATGGGATTTGCCAACCTGGACAAGGGAATTGGGTTTTTTTCCTGCTCTTTTCCATGGGTTTGTTTTCCCAGCAAAAATAGCATTCTTTTCGGAGCACTGCCAGGTCTGAGCTGTCCTGGCTTTGCATCTGACAAGGTATATAATAGATGCTGTCCCCATGCCTTTTAATTACTTGGGAAGAAGACTGTGTCCAAAACTCACACTATAGCAGACGGCAGTTGTTACTTTTCTCACCCGCAACACAGCCTCAACCATTTCATTGCTTCCTTTCTCTTGTATGCACCCAGTTAGAGCCTTTGTCCATTTGGACTTAGGCTTTCATGGAGATGTGCTGCCCTGTGGCCTCAGCTCAGGAGACCACACGTACCCCCTGACTCCAGCTGCTTGCAGGGGGGGATCCATGGTCCCATGCAAGCCTGGGTCCCCTGTCACTGGAGCTCTCAGTCATTAGTGCTGTTCATGTGTAATGAGATGATGAGCTCTAGGCACAAGTGTGAATCGATCCTGGGACAGTCAGCACTGATTTTCCAGCCCTGAAAGCAGCAGAGAACAGAAGGCAAGAGGAGCCATGCTGTTTGGGTTTGATTTAGGGTGCTCTTACTACATGTTCATAGATCATCTAGTTGGGTTTTGTTCTTTGGAAAAGAATTAAAAAATCCTCATTTCCAGAAACACACAAGCATGGGTAAACCTTTCCTTCCTGGGATCTGTCCCTGGCACAGGAGGTGGCACAGTGTGTGGACAGCAGGTCTCCTACATCACAGCCAAAACCAGGACCTGTGGTACTGGGATAGAGGGAATGTCCTGGTTCTGGTCTCAGCTACAATGGAACATGCTTCTGGGCTCCCATCTGGGTACAGCCAGGCCTCTTAGTAGGGTGGTTGGAGGGCTGGAGCCAGCGGAGCTGCCCCTGTTCTATGCAGGATTTGGCCTTCTTCCCCACTGTGGGAACAGCGCTGATGCTGGAGCAGCAGCACAGCAAAGGCTGCGAATGCTCAGGGGAGCCTTAGGGAGGAACTGTTGCTGTCGATCTGTTAATTAAGATTAATGTGCTAGCTGATAAGGATGACTCTGCGCCAATTGCTGTTATAAGCCAAGATCCTGCAAGGCAGCGAGCAGCACATTCCTGCTTCCTCAGCAGTTGGAGGCCTCTGTCGTTCAGCCTGAGGTTTGGAGCAGAAAGCTCCCATGACTATTTTAGTGCTGCATGGACATGCTTGCTCTGCTGGTGGGTGCTGGAGAGCTTGGTCTTAGGCTGTCTTAACAAAGGGACATGTTTTATCCTTTCAGATGGTGTAAAGGCAGCGTTTTGCCTCTTTTCCTCCTAGGTACTGGTGTCCAAATTTCTCTACCAAAAAAGCACATGAAATGAGGTATGTTGTTTAAAAATATATGTGTACATGCATGTTTTCCTGCCTTTTCTGCTGGCATCTCTGAGAAAGCTGCATGTGCTCCATACAGTGTGATATGATGAATCAGGACTTGATTTGCCCTTACCACAACTATTGGTGTGTGATTTCAGAGCTGAGGCTGCTTGCTGCAGTCCCATCACCATAGTCGGCTGCTAGCCTGCCCCAGCCAGCCCAGGAGGAACCTGTGGAATCCATGTCTCCATAGTCCCCAGGGAACTGAAAACACCATCCCTGCCACTGAAACCGGGGCAGCTTGCATGCCTACAGGTAAGCTTGTGCTCAAGGCTTCCCTGCATCACAGCTTGACAAAGGGTTCATTTTAATGCCCCTTAGCCACTTGTCTCTCCTAACAGTCACCTTCTGCTTGGCTTCTGTGCCTGGTACCAGCCAGATTCAAGGGTGAAGTTTTGTGTAGCCTGATCTAAAGCAAGTGTGTTTTATGAAAGTCTCAAGGTTCAGTTGTTTGGATAGTATTGTTTTATTAGCAAAAGGTAGAATTCAAAGGGGTGCTCCCTGAATCCCAGCTGAAATTGCCCAGCTCGGTCCCCTCCTGCCTTCTTCCCTTCCAGCCCTAACTGCTCCTGCAGTTGCATTCATTTCCTTGCTGTTCCCCACCAAATGCCTCCAGCACTATCCCTAATGAGTAAGTGCTAATTAACCTGTAGCACCTCCCAGTGCCTGCCCACAGTACAGAGGACAGGGATGTGGCTGTCCTGCCACCATGAGCTGCAGTATTAGTGCAGGCAGGTGAGGATGACCAGCTGTTAGGAGCATCACAACAGCCCATCTTAGGTCATGGCTGGTATCTGCTGTTAGGCAGAGCAAAGGGTTCAAACAACACTGCCCTGGGTGGATGAAAAGCCATTTTCCCTGCCAGAAAAACAATTCACCTTACATCAAAGGTGGAGGTCCTTTTTTTTCTATCTTTCTTTTTTAACCCAGGACTGATACCAGGTTTTGGAGCCTTTGTTGTTTTACAATTGGTTTCTCCTTGTGGGTGCTGCCTTGCCAGCATTCCCATCCCATCCCATCCCCAGCCTCCATCGGTTTTAAAGTTGAGCTGAAGTCTTCTTGACCTGAGAGGCTGGAGTCTTATTTAGCATAAATTCGCACAAGTCACATATGCAGAATTAGATAACCTTATCGTCGCATCCTGCACAGATCAGTAACTCACTGCAACTGTCAGCTTCTTTGAGCCAGACGTAATTGCCTAGCAACGTTGCTCTGTCTCTTTGGATGCAGCCTAATTCGGTTTCTGGTCATTCAGAACAAAACCTCACGTAGGCATCTGGCAAACAGAGAGATAGACAGGCTGGGGTGGGCTGCTTCAGCATCAGGCGTGATGTTTATTTCGGTGCTCGTGGCTGATTTTGAGGTCTTTATGAGGAGCTATAGAATTCAGGTGAGAGGAGTCTGCAGCATCCCGTCTGCCAGCTCTGTTCAGTGCTGGGTGCTGCCTGCATGGGCATTCCAAGGAATAACCTTAGGTGTCTGTAAGGGTGGGTGTCTGGCGAGCTGAAGCTTGGGTATGATGGATCCACAGTCCTGCAGGTATGGGGCCTCATGTGAAACCCATAGTGGGTGCATGGCTGGGCCCTTCCCTGCTCATCTTTCTTTTGTCCTTGTTTTCTGGTAAAGAAATGGGAGATGTGATGATGGTGATGCGCAGTTAGATTCCACAACTCATTGAAGTTGTAAAGTAGGTATGCTTTTTATTCAGCGCTGAGGTGCATGGGGATTACTCCTTCAAAAGCATGCACACCTCAGTGTTGTTTCCCTCTACATTTATTCTCTAAAGTTATACATATTTGTAAGGTTACACAATACACCTATACATATTTATTATCTATCCCCACTTCATATTGTAATGAACTAGAAGGTCCTTTTTGCCTGTGCAGTGCCCCTTCTGGTCATGGGCAGGGGTCTTGAGATGAAGTAAATGAGTCTTTCTCCTCTGAATAGGGGTCTTCAAGATGAAGTAAATGAGTCTTCCTCTTCTTAAACCTTTCACCTTTTGGTCTTCATGCATGCCCTCAGGGGCTGGTCGGTGTCCAGGCCATAGACCATCTGTTTCTCCCCCTTATCAATAGGACCAGGCCCCTACTTCTTTTCCTTATCAATAGGACCAGGTATCTGCTTTTCCCTCATCAATAGTAGGTACCATAGGTATTCACAACAGACAATGTGAGTCTTCCTCTTCCTTTTTCCCACCTTTTAGTCTTCACGCATGCCCTCAGGCCTGTTCCTGTTCTCCCCTCATCAATAGTAGGCAGGATAGGTATTTATAACAGACAATACTTTTGTTTAAGGGAGTGAATTTCTCTAACCCCCTTGTGTAATCTCTCTGTACTACCCCCCTGTACATTGGTTACACCTGTATCAATGTCTGTGGTGGCAGCAAGAGGAAAAGAGGGGAGGAGGAAGGGAGAGACTGACATTTCTCTGCCCAGGGGAGCAAAATTTCCAGCTGAAAAATTTGGCAGTAGTCTACTGGGTCTTTTGCAATTGCATCAGTGAAAGCATTTTAGCCATATGTGCTCTTATGTCTATAGGTGACTAACAGTGATGCCCGACAGCATGCTTTGCACTGGGAACTGATTAGGTGGAAAGTTTGAATACTGCTGTCCTGTAGCACAAAGTTTTGATGCAGCAGGACAGATTATGAAACCTTAATTCTGGCACTTACTGACTGGTGAGCATTGGAGCGTTCGGCTTTGGGATCTGAACAATGGTCTTAACCCATGCTTCCCATGCAGAATCTCTACAGGAAAAGCAGTAAGTCTTTCTGAAATCAATTAAATGCTGATGCTCCTTTAGAAAGGATTTATAGGAGGCGGTGTATAGCTCTAGCTGGCAATGTAGGAAGGGAAGACAGAGCATGAGGCACCTTAAGTTCAGGATCTGGAGCCGTAGTTTGCTGTGATGCCTCTACTGTACCCTGTGAGGCAGCTTCTTATGACGAGGTGCTCCTTATGACATGACAGGCTGTCTCATCCTGCAGGTCCCTATGTTCCTCTTGAGGCTGCTCCGCATTGCCCACGCCAGGGATCAGCTGGAGTTAAGTGTGTTCAATGACTTCAAGCACTCAGCCTGGAGATGTTAAAATTTAACCACAAGCACTTTCCATGTGGATGGGTGAGTGCCCTTTACTGCTGTCACTGAGCTCACTGACTCCCACCAGGGATGGCTCGTGCCACAGACTTTGCGTCTGAAATCTCCTCAGAGGTGTCCAAGCCTCAGGCTTGGATCCAGCCCTTTCATCCAGCACCAGACGAAGATCTGAGTTTAAATCCAGACCTGAAGTTACAGAGTGCAGGGATTGAGGGATTTCCTTTGGGTTCATCCTAAAGTGAAACCTTCCATCAAAATCTCATATTTCTCCAGAGGTCTGGAGGGCTTTGTGCCATTCTCTCTGCCCGAGCATCCCATCCCCTCTGTGCAGCAGCTCCGGGGCTGATCCTGCAAATGTGGAAACCTCTGGCATCATCTTGGCATCATGGTTTTTCTTGCACAATGCTGTCCACCAGAGCAGTTTATTCTCTTGGCACCTAGGTTTTACCCTGCCCTGGCTGCTCACAAAGGGCTGCAGAGAACAGCCAGCCAGTTTCAGATCTCACCAGTGCAACCTCACGTTTAAGAACTACTACTACTATTATTTCCAAGGAAACAGGGACTCACGCTCGTATCTTTTATGTGATTTCTCACATCCGGAGGTTTGCACGTGACTTTGCTGCCTATTTTTAGCGCCTCAAACATCTCTGCCAGGATGAAAGCTTTAAAGAAAACCCACCCTTGAAACAGATGAAAGGGGCATTTTCTTTAATGGTTAATTTGTGACTGTGGGCCCTGAATCTCTACATTTCACCAGCTTGAGGAAAGCAAGCACAAACCCAAGGCTGCAGTTAACTGTTTCCTTGTTTGCTGTTACATCCGCCTCTTTCAAGCAGCAAAGACTTGTTGCAAACCAGAAATGTTTCTAGAACCAGATCCACCTACAAGTCATTTAGAAGCCTCCTACCTCAATTTCGCAGGTAAAATGTTAGTCTAGCAGGAATTGAGAGGAGGGATTTTCCCCTCCATCTGCTCCCTGGCTAGTCTGTGGGAGGAAAAAAGCTGCCCTGGCTCTTCTCCCTTGTACCACGCACCTTGGGGTGAGGTGGGTGGAGATGGGACCTGTCCTGTCCTTGCTGGCATGGGGTTGGTGTGGGCATTGGCTTAGCCCTATTTTATCTGGTCTGTGCTAGCACGTGGGATGTAAAATGTGGCACCTCTGGCAGATGCCTCCCTGAAAGTGGTCTCAGCCTGGTGCTTTGCACACCCTGCAATGCACCTTGTCATGAGCTTCTGTCAATACAGTGATGACTCCTCCCCACTGCAGCCAACCCAGGCCTGTGGTGCTTGGCATGTTGAGACACCCAACTTCCACCTTTGCAAACCACTTGCACCAAACACTGTGCATCAAAAGCTGAACTGTTAAAGGATACCCCAGAACTCTACAAACAACACCTATGCCACAGGTACGCTTCCATGTTGAAAGCTGCAGAGTGGGCAGGATGCACCCCATTTTTGCTTGGCAGGAAGGCAGGGGTGAGGAGTGGGGATGAGTAGCACATTCCCCTCTCTGCCTGGGCTGCAGGAGGGAGGAGCAGAGAGCTGAATCAAGCTGCTGCTGGACGAGCAATGGGGCTGCTCCAGCAGTGGGAGGTGGAGAATTTATAGGTCCTCGTGGTATTTGCTTTTCTTTTAACTGCTGGTCTCTCGAGTAGGGACTCTTTTGTCAGGCAGCTCTGCAGAAAACACTGAAGTCTGTGGAGGAGCAAGGCTTAGACCCGCCTGTCTTTAGCATCATTAACACAACTGCAGTTAAGGGCTGTTGTTAAACGTGGTCCAAGCAGGTCTCTGCTGAGTGTTGCCACTGTCAAACTGCCTTTCTGATTGGGTGATTGTGATAAGGAGAGGCCTCTGCTTTCCTCTTAGGGGTCCTTGTGCTCCATACCCCTGATACAGGGCCAGTCACTTGCAGGGAAGGGGTGGCTCTGGGTGCTGCAGAGGTATTTATCTTTCCATGCTAAAGCTACAAGGCTGTGGAGACCCTGTGACCTCTTATCACATCCTCCCCAGCCAAAGGTACAGAGCTAATTGAGACGTGACAGCCTGTGAGAGCAAANAGGGAAGGGGTGGCTCTGGGTGCTGCTAAAGCTACAAGGCTGTGGAGACCCTGTGACCTCTTATCACATCCTCCCCAGCCAAAGGTACAGAGCTAATTGAGACGTGACAGCCTGTGAGAGCAAAGTGTTCCTCAGTGCCCATTGGAGACAGAGGAGCTGATTAACACATGCAAAACCTGTCGCTTTTACAAGCTCCTGGAGGAGCATCATGAGCAAGGGAAGGTTCATCCCAGCCACGGCTTCATTTGCTCAGGCAAATGCCAGACAAAGCCCTGGACTTTTGGGTGATGATGTGGGACAGCTGGTTCCTGGGAGAAGCCTCTGTTGAGCACCAAAGGGCTGCAGGGGCACTGGCAGTAGCAGGTAGATAATTTGGGATGACTGCCAGGCAATTTGGAAGGGAAAGCTGAGTGAGTGACAGGAGAGCAATCCTGTATGCCCAAAGAGATGGCGAACTCTGTGTCTGAGGTAAATTAGTACTGAATGAGAAGAAATGCCTGTGAGTCGGGTGAAGGGTGTACCCTCAACAGAAATACATAGAGCCTGTTTCTCTCTTCAGGAGCATAAAAGCATAAAAAACCGTAAAGTGACAAAAAGCTGCCAGCATTTTGAAGCGAGGCAAGGTTACAATTCCTCAAGAGCCATCCGATCCACAAGGAACCGTGCAGAGGGACCCTGTGCCAGCTGCTCTTTCCCATCGGGTACCAGCAGCCAGCGAGCGCAGCAGCTACACAGCGCGTGTGAGTGTCACACCAGCAGCGTGCTATCAGGGTGACATCCCGAAGATAAACGAGCCCTATTATTGCCTTCATTCCCAGGCAGTCCCCTGAGGCCCCTGTGCAGCTCTAACAGCTGCTGCAGCCCCAGCAGCACAGTGGATGAGGTGCACAGGGCTCTCGCAGCACTCCTGTGTAGCTGTGTGTGCTCATGTGGGTGGTGCTTGCAAAGGCTCTTAATCTGATCTTGCTCTTACATTCCATACCCTTGCTTTGGGAGGGTGCTGAGACTACTGCACAGTGCCCCTACCAAGAACAAGCCTGATGCCATCGTCTCCTAGGTTGGGAGATGGCATCTTCTGTGTGTGAACCTTCTGAAGGTGGTTTGTATGGCATCTCCTTTGCCAGGTGTGTGCTGGATGGGGCTAATCCTCTTCTTAAATGTTACAGCTGGGAGAGCAGAGATAGGCAGGGAAATACTATGGCATGCTGCAGTGCTGTGTACTGCAACCATGAGAAACACATGTGGTGCTCTGTTTTAATCTTTCCTCTTAGGATTTGCCTCCATCTCCCACCTTGTCTTTCCTTTTGCAAGGGAGGGAAGTGCTGTGCCTCACAAGCATCTTTCTCACCCATTCGGATGGCAGAGCTTGGGCTTGTTACCAGCAGCATGGGTGGAAAACTGCTTTTGGGTTAAATCATCCTCACAGTGATCAGGTTTCATAAATACCTGGTTATGCCTAGAACTAAACGTGAATGAATTTGTGCAGGATAAGTCTTCATGGAGGTAGGTGCTGCCTTGGCTTCCCAGGAATAGAAATGCTTTCTGCACAAACATCGGTGCAGAAAACCTGAGGTTCAGATCCCTCCTCAGCCCTGAGAGATGTCCTGACAGCTTCATACACCTTCCTGCTCATTACCTTAAACTGATGGGAGTGTGTAGGTGAGCTGGCATTGATGTCTCTGCCAGACAGCGCTGTTCCTGAGCTGCCACTCACGTGTGACTGCGATGCCAACCCCTGCCAGTCTCAGTGGGCAGCAAAAGCTGCTCCCATGGGAGCTCTGTGAGTGGCACGAGCAGCCCAGGCTCAGAGCCAGCACCCAGTTCAGCTGCCAGATGGGGGCACAGGCTCAGCTCCCCGCCCCAGAGCTGGCCCCACATCTTGGGGGATGCTGAGAGCTCAGAGACATACCCAGTGATCTGAGTAGTTTAATTCTATTACCCACAAGCTCTGAATAGGCACCCTTGACCTTCTGGTGCTGAACAGATCAAAGCAAATCTCTCTGTAGTGATACACTTTATCTGATTCAAAGGGGAAGCAACCAATGAAGTGCTTGTTTTGAAAACATTATTTTACGTTGTGCCCTATTAAATTGTTGACATGTTGCCCTCTGGCTATTTGGCATTAGTTATACTCAAACGCTATCTACACCATTAATCTAATTTTGCCTTTCCTCATCTTTATTCCTTGATCTTTGGATGAGGCTGTTCAACAAATCTGTTCAAGGCCAAGATTGTTTCAAGACAGCGTTTGATAAGCTGATGGAGAGGACAGCAGAGCTGCACAGGAACAGTGTCTGGGGTCCCAAGTGCTGGAATTCAGAGCAGCTGGGAGGGACAAAGTTTACCTAAACTTTGCTCTTTCCCTCCATGGATTCAGGCTTCCTCTGGTCATGGGCTGTGCTAGGAGGGGTTTGGGGGTTTTACCATTGATGGATATTGGACTTTTAGGGTTGGTTTTCATGCCCCCTCCCTTTGAGGAGCTGCAGAGGGGTGCAGCAAGGGCAGGTGTTTGGCAGCTGGGGCATGGAGATCTGCAGTGGGACAGGCAGAGGCAGCCCAGTGCCCTTCCCCATGGGTGGCACTGCTCCATGGATGGTTGGTTTGCTCTTCTCCACAGCTTGCACTACAGTCCTTCTGGCTGGATCGCCTGCACGTTTCAACAAATCCCCTGATGGTTCAGGGGTATTGCTGGTGCTCTTCATCCCTCCTCAGACCTCACAGTGCTATGCTTCAGTTGTATTTCCTGAGCTTCTTCTGAAGGAGATGTTTCTTCAGCAGGACTGGATCCCCATTGCCATCTTGTTTGGTGTAAATCCAGTAAACCATCAGCAGGGAGAAAGAGGTTTTGCTGCCTTCCAGCCACCAAACCACCAGTCTGGAGGGGAGGCCTTTTGTTACCACTCCTCCAAGCCTTAGAAAGTTTATGCTGTGTATTGAGTCATGTTTATTCTGGGCTCCTTTGTGATAAGCCACAGGATTTGGTGGGGAATTTGGGACAAGCAAGCCTTGCTGTGCTGGGAGAGTGCTCTTGCCTTCTCCCTTGCTGGATGCTCTTGCTCTTTGTGTCTGATGGGAACCAGGTGAAAAAATGGGCTCATAAAGATCCCAGTGAAAAAAGTTTGATTTAAAAAGTGTTTCATTTTGAAAAGGGGAAGAGAGCCTAAACAATCAGTGCTGTTAACATTTTCCATCACTATCTTTTTCATGCAATATCAATTTCTTCCTATGTTTACCAAAGCCCCAGATTTCAGCAGCAACACGTGGCTCCTGGGAACCAGTTTTCATTAGGACTGCATGGAAAAGCTCCACATAAGTGGACCAGAGGTTTGCAAAATGGAAACAAGGCTTTTCATGAAATGTTTTGCCAAGTTTGTAGTCCTTTCTGGTGGGGTTATAGTGGATCCCCTTTGTGCTGGTCCCTGCATGAGCAGAACGTGCAGTAATCAAGTCATCATACCCAAAGAGCTGCAGCTGATAACATCTGCACATGGAATCCTCCAGATGCCAACCTGCCAACCTTGTCAGTCCCTCTGAGAGCTTTGGACAAGGATCCTAGCCATTTTCCTGAGTGAAATACATACTTACACTTTCTGTTGCTAGTAAACTGTCATGTGAATAAGAAAAGAATAACCCTGACAAGATAAGACTCAAGTTTTTGGTAAATCTTTCAGTGACATGAAGAGCCAAATGAAACCCTGACAAACTGGACATATTTAGCACCAGCTTGTCTCTTTCTGACATGCAAGCAGTTGAAAACACAGATATAAAAGGATTTGCAAGCCCAGATTTTAGCTACAGAGTATTTTACATGATTTTTATAATGAGCTTTGGTTTTTATACTATTGCACCAATAATACAGACTTTATATATAAATATATGTGAGAATACAAATAAATGTTCACAGTTTATCTCTTTTCTGCCTCCAGTACCTTGAGTTTGGCTAAACAGCTATATTAGCAGTGCAATGCTAGCTATAGAAATAAAAGAAGCAAACTATAAAATGCGCATTGAAGTTGAGTATTTCTTCAGCTAAGTGGGTACATATAGAATTTGTAATTCTGGGTTATCATCCACCTTTATTACACATTAACAAAGGTTTATAAGACTCAAAAACAGTAGACAAATTTCTGTTTTAGGATTTACGAAGAAACCTAAATAAGATTCTCAGCTCCTTTTGACTTTCAGTAGGAGTTAGGTACCTTTTGTAAGTCTCCCTAAGTTTATACCTGCGTCTCTACATGTCTGTTGAAAATCCAACAAACCCTCCCTGCCCTATTATCATATGAACCAAAACTTGATAGCCTGAAGGATGGGAGAGATGTTTCCTAGGTGGGGAATTGGGTCCCTGCCATTAATAATTTTTAATTTAAACATTTAAGGAAAGTCATTTTGTTGTGTACCAAAAGCAAAGTGTATCTTGTAAGTGGGTGAAGCCATAGGATACCTGCAGCTCAGCAGGTGTTTGTGGTTGGTAACAGACTCCTATGTCTATTCTATAACCAAAAGACCAGACTACAGCTAAACATACAAGCCCAGTACTGACTTGGGAAGCCCACTGTCTAGAGAGGACAAACATCACGAGGTAAGTTTAAATGGATTCCTGGGTGACCCTGGCTTTCTAATGGGAAAGAAGAGCGTGAGTCTGATTATAACTCTGCTTTTTTAAAGATAAAATTCTTCATATGTTGTGAAGGGGATAATGATGCTGCAGAAAGAAGAATGAAGATCAGATCCAAAGCTAACAAACAAGCAGAAGAAAAAGTAAGGAGCTAGATTCCCAAAGGGCTACTAAACATGGTGGCCTTATAGGTATCTACACAGTAGAGTGCCAGAAGGTGAAAAGGTATGTGGTATGGATTATTCCTCACTCATCCATCACTCTGCTTTTGAAGTGCTGGTACTGGTTGGGGTTGAACATCATTTGCCTCATCCTTCAGTTCCCATACCCACAGACTTAGAGGGTTCCCACTACAGGCTTTGCTGGAGCCCATCCACACTACAGGGAGCAGAGTTCAGGCCCTTCCAGGGCTGTGCAAGCAGCCAAATACATGGGTTTTTTGGAAAGGAGGAAAAAATAAAACTAATTGTGGTAGAATTCCTTGTTGATTGAAAAGTAAATCTTAGGAAGTGAGAGCAGAGTGCAGCTCCTCACATCGAGGTTTAAAAGTAATTGGTCACTTTCCCCAAGCACACAGACCTGTCTTTATATTGAGCCTGTAAAGAAAAGGTCCCTGAAAGTCACTGGAGACAAGTAATCCTTCAGGAGTCACTGCTGACATGGAATTACATTTTCAGTCATTTTTCAGTTGTATGCGTCTCCATCCTGTCACATTAGTTTGCTAACACTTCCAATGCAACAATGAGACAAACAGAGCATTGTGCTGGTCCAAGCCAAACATTCATCTCTGCTTGGCACCAGTTCAACAGGCCTGTCAAAACTCCTTGCGAGCTGGCCAAAGCTCATTAACAGTGGTTGGATGCATATTTAGCATGGAAAAGAGCTTTACCCAGAGCTCTGAGTAATGTGGGGACTGTGCAGGCAGGAAGAGGAAAGATGTTAGGAAGCAGAGTGGGGGATGTATTCCTTGCAAAGTAGTTGTACTTAATGTTGAATTAAGAGAATATGTAAATATCTATTGAGGGAACATATTTCAAGGCAGTACTTTGTACAGAATAGAAAAGAATTGCACAATCCCTGGGCCCAGTGCCAACCTTAAATCTGTCTCAGAAGAGGCATCGATGTTATCGCTCCTCAATGAGCACGAACTTACAAGGTTGGTCTCTCAGGAATGGGAGCAGATCTGCTGACTTGAGCTTTCCTTGCCAGCCAATGCTTGGTGGGTTTGGAGAGGTTTGGCCGGAGGCTTCTCTTGCACATTGACTTCACTGAAGTCAGTGGAAGGATCTGATTTTTGGGAGTCTAGCCCATGTAAAGCATCCTGCGGCACTGGCAGGAGGCTAGCTCAGCCCTCAGCACCCTGAGGTACCTGTTACAGCTGGTAAGCCATCAAGAGGAGGGAGAACGATTTAACTGCAGAACCTGAATGTTTTTCTTGCCTTCTGATGTTGAACTGATGTCAAGGAAAGAATTATCAGGGTGCAAGTAACACTTTCCAACTTGTCCATGATAGTGCCATGCCCATGTTTCAGTGCATCTTTGCAGCACTCTTCATCTGCAGGGGTGCTGCTGATTTTCACAGGCAAAGGGTCAAATATTAAAGAGATTTACCTCCAAAATGTATACACATTTCCTATTTCATGTACCCATGCTTATATACCAGTGTTCCAGTAACTCTGGATTTCCTAAATTCATGTTTAAAACTCCTAGTACTGTTCTAGTAAGTATTCCCTCTTGGCAAGGAGCAGTGAAAGACAAAAAGCATACGTGCTGCAGAAGAAAGAGAGAAGAGAAAAATTATTGCTACTTGAGAAGGATTTTTGTTTGTCTACACTGAGATGATTCAATAGGAAGGCAAATAATTAAGATGCTGGAATTGAGAAATCCTTTAAAAATAGACGATGAAAGAAGCCATTCATGGACTAATTAATAGACTGCTTGAAGCAAATGTTAACAATTAACCGATTGAGTATTTAAAGGTGTGGTTCATTTTAAACCTAGCACTTCTGACTGCTTACTTCAACACTTGCATGCTTGCAAACAATTGCTCTGTTCATTCTTCCCTCACCTCCTTTTGCTCTAAATAAAAGATCTCCAAGGTTCTTAGAAGGGGTCCTTAAACTTGATGCCCATCCTGATTTGTGCAAGCAATTCAGGATCACCCAGGATTGTGGTCTTTGTGCCAATATCTCTTTGCCAAGGTGAGCATCTACTGAGATCTCTTTGGAAGGTGCTGAGAGGTTAGTGATTCTGTTTGTCATATTTGTCAATCAATTGTCAACTGCTGAGCTTCACAGTCTGTGATTTTAAACGGGAAGTTACTCATGCTTAAAAGTGCACAGAACTACCAGAACTGATCTAAAGTCTGTGAAAACTAAAGGGGTCCAATTGTTCTTATCTAAGTAAAAAGCTTAATGAACATAGCTGGGAGCAAGGTAATCTGGGTACATGTGATGGCTTCTGATGAATGGGAGGTGAAGGCAGTCCTCCTTGAAATAGAAAATGAAGAGGTCATTTTGCCTTGGATCTGTCATTTCTGTGGCTGATTAAACTAGGGATATATTGGGTAGTCAGTCTGTTGAACTCATTCCTTCAAGTCTGCCTGGGAATGGGTATGTGGCTAAAGGCAAACACTGTCAGGTGAAGATGTATTCTTCCTCTTCCTCTCCCTCTCCCTCTCCCCTACCAGTGGAATCACACCAGAATGGAATATGGAGGAGATGGGGAGGTCACCTACTCCAGCCGTCCTCATGGCAGAACTTCAAACTTGGATCAGGTAGCTCTAGTCTTGTAATCTTCCTCTTATAAATCCCTTTTCTGCTGAGGGGTAAGATCCCATCTTTTCCCAGACTTTGGGGAGTTAACAGGCTGTAATATTTTGTTTCCATAAACCACAGAGACATGAGAGTTAAGAAGACATCCAGAGCAGGATTTGCCTTATCTCTCTGGCCTTTGGATGACTTATTTTCTCACTATGAGTGAGCACAGATTTCTCTACATGTAGTTACCTGACGCACTTACCTGACACTTAATCACTGCTGGCCTGTGGTGGTTGTTTTGCTGGGTGTGCTTAACAAGAAATGCCTCGGGGGTAGCAGTCCTTGGCAAGGGTAAAAACCCCGCTGAGCTCGGGTTTATGAAATACTTTCTTGCCCCCACTTCTTAAGAGCTTATTATTGAAGGACTCTGGGCTCAATTAGACTGTAAAAGCTGCCTGACACTGTGATTTATGAGACCTCAAAAGGGAGTGCTGCTTGTCGGGCACTGAGCGTAGGAAGGGCTCTGTGTCTCGGTGCCATGCCAGCAAGATGCAGCATGGCTCTACAGCAAAGGCAGCTTGGGAATTTGGCTGCAGGGATGGTCTGGACATTCGAGGGGCTGGACCATGCTGGGAAGGGTGCAACCACTAATAGATGGCACATGGCATTACTGCTGCTGGTGCATCCATAACGGAAGGATTTGCAGAAGTGCCCAGCTCCAGCACTCTGTGTTTCAGAGCTAAGGATGTGCTCCTCAGGAGTATTTTTCCATCTGCAGCATTTGGGAATTTCCTCATTTCTATAACCTCTGTGTTGTCTGGAGTGACTGGGAAAGCATGGCCCCATTACAAAAAATATAATTCTGATGTGGTTTAATTATTCTGGTCAGAAACTGGCTCAATTAATTTATTTTTTAATCAACATCTTCAGACCAGGTATTTCTCTGAAATCACAGCATCTCAGTTGCTCCCGTCTGGCACTTGCAGAAGCTGCTGCCAGCGCTCAGTTGCAGCTGGCACACTGGGAAACACAAGTCGCAGCTTGTCAAGAGCTGTGCCTGTGTTTCAATCTGTCCCTGCCCTGCAGCTCACTCCTCTGGGCAGCCCTGTGGCTGCCTGGGCAGAGGGAGGTGATGTTCTGGCTGTGACTCACAGTGTTTCCACTCTGGCTTCCCCAGCCAGAACCAGGCTTCTCAGCCATAGGAAGGCAGGGAGGTGTTTGACAGCTCTGTAGTCAGACACTTCAGTGACAAGCCTGTTCCAAACGGCTCCAGATTCAAGGTTGTTTTTAAATGTATTAAATGAAATTATTTTCTTCTTTTCCTTGGGGTTCAAGCATCTTAGTGTGCTGTGAAAGAAATGTCTCTTGATTAAATACTGTTCTTCCACAATAGATGCCGTAGCGTGGAGCTGCTGGCTGCAGCGCAACATCTGTTAAGAATCTAGTGATTACAGCTAACAGGATTTTTCACCTTAAATGAGGTTTCTGTAAACTAATCTACATCTGCATAGTTTCGTTTTGTGGTCCTCCAGGTGATGAGGGAAAATGTAGCTGCAAAGCTTTGATCTCCAGTGTACCCTTATCCCAACACACTGTTGAGAAGCCTAATTGTACAAGATACAAAAGTAAACCTCTGTTAAAATACCACTTAGATCTTAAAGCAGACTTAGATTTGCAGTTAAAATAACAAAATATAAAGGATGCCAAAAGGTAACGTTCCAACACTGTTAGCATGATTGTGTTGCATATCCTGTGTACTTTTTATGATGTGAACCCTAATACACACGTTTTACCAAGATCCCTGGGTTTAATATTGGGTTGCCTGTAAAAATGCATTCCATAAAATGCAAGCAATGTGCAACCTGGCAGGGGCAAAGCCCCAGGCTGGTGGCTGTGGTGCTGAGCTGAGTATCCCTGTCCCCACATGTCCGCGTATGGTGGATCTGACATTTTCCATGCCCTGTGAGACACAGCTCCAGCAGCTCATTTTAGGAAGCCCCTGGCACTTGCCATGGATGCTCCCTTCTTCCCACATGCAGAATCACTTCTGCAGGTATCTGTGGGCAGATGCTATCTTGCTCTGATGCCTTCTTTCCATCTCTCCTCCTGCCTACAAAAATGGCTTGGTTTGGTATTCCATCCTCTTGTCTTCACCATTTCACAATTCCAAAGCACTAAAATCATGTCATGTAACACCATGGTGTGGGACATAATGTCCTTGCCCCAAATAATTTTAAATGTTTCCAAACTAGAGTTTTTAATCAAAGTACAGAGTTCTTTTCCTATGTGTATTTTGTGGTTTCAGGGTTTCTTTTGATGGAAAGCTGATAAAGAGAATCCCATGTGGTAATCAAAGTTAGTTTATACCTGAGAAGCAAAAAGGTGTGGCTCCAGACAGATGCAAAGGGAAGGAAGTTCTGGCAGGTGACGGAGGAAAGAAGTATGTGATGAAAAAAGCTTGGGATACAGGGGGACAGTCTAATCACAGGGACTGCAGTGGACAGTTACAGAATAAAACAGTGAGATACAAACCAGCACAAGGGTAAAACTTTGGCAATAAGATTTGTACTGGGGAAAGGGAACAGCAGTAAAGACTTTTTAAAGTGTTACTGTGAAACTTAAGAGTTTCTTACAATGTCTTGCCCTGGCCTTCAAAGGCTGACTTAATTTTATTCTTATTTTTTAATAATGCAATAACCAATAACAGACTACACCTCCATTCCATTACAAAGCCTTTTGCACAGTAACAACAGAGCAAAAATCTCTAGTGGTACAATAGAAAATGTAGTTTGAACTCACACCTGGATGGAGGGTGCTTTATTCCAGAGCTAGCAAGGCTATTCACCAGACCTTTCCGTTTTACAGGAGTGGGAAGATGCAGCCCTGTCTGAAGAGCCATAGCCTGGGAATGTCCTCCAGCCCCCTTGTTTGCTTTAGCCTGAAGAGCTAAGAAACTTCAATAACTGCTAAGTAACTTTCAAAGCCTCTCTGGCCTCTGAACCTACCTGAAATGGCTTTGCTGCCAGTAGGCACAGCTTGACCAGTTTTTGGGGTGTCAAGGAGGAGCAGGTCCCTGCAGGAGACAGGATCAGACCATTGATTTGGCACGGCCAGAAACCATCACTGCAGGGCTCAGCTGGAGGGTTACCAGGGAGCCCTGAGGGTCTTTAAAAGCCAATGAGTTTCTTCTTCAGTGGCTTCTTGCCTCTCTCTGCCCTTCTCCCAGCTGGTGGGGAACTGGACCTGCTTTCATGTGCTGGAGATGCTCTTGCCTGGGCATCCTGTAAAACCCGAACTCGATGCTTCTGCTCACACACAGATGGCTCAGAGAGACTGGAAATGGTGAAGCAGTCACCTCGTCCCCCAGCACAGGCTTAGTGGGACAGTGAGAGAAAAAATGCTCACTGCTCTGCAGGCTGTCCACAGGGGCTTTTCTGTGGCAGTTATCCCAGGGGCATCTAGCAAGCATGCCTGCTGTCATGGAACACGTTATCTCCTCTGGAAGGAGAAAATCTCACTCCCCCCCTGCTGCCTGACTTGGGTTGCTCCTGAGTATTAAGATTAGCTCAAAACGAATGTTTGTAAAGGAAAATTCAAGTGCAAAACTGCTTACTTGGTAAAATGCATAAAAAGTGCATGGGAAGGAGGAAGCATATTTGTGGACCTTGAGTTTCTGACATACAGTGATGCTAAAGCACATGTGTGTGTAATGTTTCTTCCACTGACACCTTAAAAATGCCAAGTCAGCACTGGACAGGATGCAGGTAAGTGTGGGGCTGATGAATGCATTCACAGGGGAAGCAGAGCTGGAAACCATATGGTCAATAAAAAGGTTCAGGTGGGTAGCACTGCAATTGGGTACTTCTCCAGCAAAGTCTGTCTTGTAACCAGTCTGCTTCTAGTACCTGCAGCAGCTCATTCAAACCCCACCTGACTTAGCTTCACAGCACTGTCTGTGCTCTTGATGTCCTGTATCAATGACATAAGATGTGAGGGTGATCTTCCTTCAGGCGTGTGTGTACAGCTCCTTGCACAAAGTCCTGAGTGCCACTTAGGCACCAAGCATATATTTGAAAGGAGACATCAACCTCTGCATCCGGGAGAGCGCACAAGTACCCATTAAGTACCAAATGTTTTATTAATCACTGAAGTAAAGTAACACATAAAACCTACGGAGCTCACTGACAGGAAGGCATGCTGCCTGAGGCTGGGATAATTTGCACTCCTTTCTTTTCATATACTGAGTTTTCCTGCAAGTCTGCAAGATTTAAAATCCTTTGGAAAAGGGGGTGTGTGTTTGTGTGTGCACATGTCTGTGGACTCCAAGCCTAGAGTATTTGAAGCAACCTGGTTAGTGGGTCACTGTAGACATGTGTTGAAGAAGCTGCAGTTAACATCCATCTTGCTGTGACACAAGGTTTTCATGTGAAAGAGCATCCACTGAAGCGCAGAGCCAGGCTGAATTCTTGTCCCGATTGAAGTCAATGAGAGTTTTGCCACTGACCTTGATGGATCCAGGCTTTCACCTCTGACTATACAGTAGCTGATCCAGCCCTTTTGTCCATCAATTTTGTGGAATTGAGCTCCACTATAAATCGCTCCTTGAAAGAGAAGAATGGATACAGCTTCAAAGTCTTCTCCTGCAGCATTGCCCTGTGGAGGCTGGTCCTCTGGCTGGGAGCTCTCTTTTGTGGGTAATGCGGCTTCTGATAGCACTGAAGCAGTCAGCATTGAGTCACAGTGATTTTCAGTCACCAGCAAAAGAAGAGGAATTTATTGTCAGATTCTACTGCCCACTTTGACTAGCTGGTAAATTGAGGCACTGCTCAACGAAGTGACAAGTTATTTATTTAACACATTTGTAAAGTAATAGACCTGTTAGAGCAATAGCTGCATGCTGTCTGGAAGCACAGAGGATGCAGCAGGTTATGGAGTGAGCTTCGAAGCAACCTGCTGGTTTGCCCTGAGTGAAAAGCAGCTTGGGGGATTTTTCAAGAAGCATTTGCTCACTGGCTTAGTCAAAGTCTTGTTCCTAAAATGGATGTGGTGTTCAGATAAGGTGCTGTCTCTGCTCCAAGGATTTGTTTGGTATAAGCTGGTCTGAAGGGAAAAGCCATGGAGGAGAGCCGTGAGTGCAGCTGCCCTGGAGTTATTTCAGAGCAGAATGGGATGCAGGCTGTACAACATCAACTGCTGGGGATAGCAGCAGCCCAACCCACTGGGTGAGGGCTGCCTTTGGAAAATACCATCCTTTGGAAAGGTATGTGTGTTTGTGAATAGATAGTGATTTGCAGAGCAGAGGAAATGAAGGAAAACCTCCACTGGTAGGGAAGGCTGCTCCAACTCTGCAAAGGGTTTTCCCCAGTTCTCACAACATCCTTGGGGCTGCTGGAGTTTTCTTCCCCCGTCTTGACTTGTGGGCCCCTCGCTGGCAATTTGGGCAGAATCTGCTTTGTTAGATGGCTCCTGCTGCTCTTTTCTCTCTTTCTCCCCCCAACTCTTTCTCTTTTATTTAAAAGCTTTATTGCAAAGCAGTAAGTTATTTCCTACCTCTGTGCCTGTCACTTCTCAGACCTCTCTTCTAAGTTGCTGGAGTTTTTTTCACTTATATATGTAATATAACCCTAATAATATTCATCCTACCGTCAGTTCTCAACTAATAAAGTACACAGATTGTTATGCAAGTCACAAGTTAATAATGTTACAGTTTTGGGTTCCTTTACTGTCTCTCTTTTTTTTTGCCAGGGGTCTCGTGCTGCTGCTTGTGATGACTGAGAGAGAAAAGAGATGCTCAGGACCCTGTCACCCCTCTCAGGACTCAGGCAGTGCTCAGACAGAGCTACTTATGAACAATAATCTAACTTTTCACAGTAGCTGAAGTGTTAGTGCATTCACCATACACCTCCAGAGGCTCAGGCACTTCTGCTGAGTGAGCCCAGGAGCATATGTTGCCTCCCCACAGTCAAGTAATACGCATTCTCCTGCTCTCAGCTGCCCCTGTCCCCAAAGGCCTTAGTTTTAGAAGCTGATAGTGAATAAAATGAGTCACCCTGGACAGCCTGGGGTCCAGAGCTGCAAAGATGCTCACTGTGCTAGCACCTGTGTTAGACAGCGGGGTAGTAGGATGGAGCGGGACTGCGCTTGGCACACATCACAGGGAACGAGGCATTGCTACAGAAGGACCTTGTAATAAGAAGGCAAAACCCAATGGGACTGGGACTGATGGGTGCCTGCTCTCAAGGGCCACCCTTAGCTCTGCCACAGGCTTGATGTTTGCAGACCGTGTGGGGCTGTGTGAGGCCCTCCCATGCGTCTCCTGCTCACCAACATGCCCCACTGGTTTCCATGCTATGGGCAGGGAAGAACCTTTCTGTAATTGTGTCAATTTGTGTGGAAAAAAATGGGCTGCTGGAGTGAAAACTGTGAGTATGTCTTTGTTGTAGTGCAGAACAGTGACATGAGGTCCAGGGCAAAATTCCTAAGAGCTTCACTTGCCTCTTTCCAGAGTAACAACTGCCATTATAAGTAATTTGCTCCTTTCATTAAAGCCTCAGTAAAACGAAAATTGGCTTCAAAATTTCAGATGTAAAGTACTAAATTGGAGGAGAGGTTACCTGGAGAAAGAGCTTTTACAGAAAGACCCTTTTTGGGCAGCCCTTCCAATGGCATTAATTGTCATCATTGGGGAAAAGCTCACCTAGAGCCTGTCTTAGTGAAGTCCCATATAGAGTCATTTAGGACAAAACAGGACAAACCTCCAGAACCTGGAGGGGAAAATTACAACAGGCAATTCAGTTTCCACCTCTCCCTCTTTCCAAGCCATTAGCAGGCTGTAGGCACTGTTATTATTTCATCCAGGGTGAGGTCCCATTGAAGACACAGTAATGATGCTGCTCTCTCTTGCAGGCATGGCTTTGGTAGAGGCTTTGGGTGCTGTTGTATTGATAGTGGCCTTTCTTCTTGGGGTAACTCAGCCTATTTCCCCTTTTTACCCTTTTTATGCCATTTTCTGTATCAGTCCAAGAGCCACTCATGCTGCCACAGACAGCGCAGAGAACCTGAGCAGCAGGAGACAAAGCCTTCCTGGGGAATCTCTGCTGGCTTCAGATAGACCTTAATTTATTTGATAAAGGCAAAACTGTAAACAACCTAATCTGCCCCTCAGGCCTCAAAAGTCCTTCTAATTACTAGCACCAGAAGGAAGCTGAGTTAGATTCCTTCTCCACCGAGCTGGAGGGATTCTAGCCACTTCCAGGTCTCCCTCTCATTAATTTTTTTAACAGTAGCATGTTTGGGTCTACTTTGCTAATCAGCAATGAATTCTATGTCTTTGCTGGATGCTCCTAATTTGCTGGGTCCATGAGCACCACCGGTTCAGTCTATTCCTGATGGTTTGTGGAATTATGTCCTGGGCCAGGTTTTTTTGATTTGCCACTTTCATCGCATCCTGTGGAAAATAAAGGATGTGAAGAAGGTGTGCAGAGAAATACTGTGATTTTTTTTTTGTGCCCTCTTATTCCTCTTGTTCATTCCTCCCAGATAAGGAGTTCTCTTTCTTCCCAGCCTCTTTTTATCTCAGAAGCTGTAATATTCACAACTGAAAAGAATAAAGTCAATGTAAGAGGTAAATCTCCGAAGTCTGGAGACTACACAGCATATGAATAAGACAGAGCCGTGTGAAGGTAATTGCAGGGGGATAAAGGATGTCTGTGTCCTCATTATAGAACTTGGGTATCAGATACATACTTCATGTATTTTATGAGACTTCATGATACTCTCAGTGTGTTTTGGCAGCCATCAGGAGCTGGAGGGTGTTTATACACCAGCTGCATGTATTTAGGGAATATTCAGTTAGCTGGTCCCTCAGAACTGCAGTTTTTCCCCAATACAAAAGGTGAAAGGTGTGTTTCCCCTTGTACCTGCAGCCAGGCTCTGTTGTTTGCTCTTGTGTCTCCAAAGCTGCCAGGTACTGTTCACATCAGCATTGGATTTACATTCCAAATAGCAGATGTGGGGGTTTTGTAAATGCGACTATGGCAAATTAGAGGGTTTAGAGCAACTGTATCACTCAGATACGGACAATTTTACCCTGTTCCTTCCTTATTCAGTATTTACACAAACTCTATCCCGTTCTCTCCTTCTCAGCTGCCTAGGCAAGTTCCTGCTCTTTTATTTTCTTTTCCACATGTGCCATCACTCCTTGCCTTGAGTTCACTTTGGATTTCTTCCTAAATATCTTTTTTTTGGAGGACGAGGAGGAAGAAGTATTTTCACAGTGGATTTCACATCATTGCATTGCTTTGGTTTCAAGCTGCTTTCCTCATGTGTGCTCTGCTACCCACCAGTCCCATTCAGCGTAACTGAACAGAAATGTTTCTGTGTCCCAGCCAGCCCTGCTGCAGGCAGGGGCCAAAGCCAGCTCCTCCAGTGTTGGTGCCAGCCTTGGCCCTGCCCGCTCCAGCCGGCAGCAGCCTGTGCATCTAGCTGCAGTTCTGGGTGACTTCCAAGCAGCTGGACAAGAAAACACTGCCAGATTTTGGAGGTCTGAGGCTTGAGTGCCCAAGGGATGAAGAGAGCAGCCTGTGCCTTGGCAGGGACAATGAGCTCCTTGAATATCACAGCAGGGAAGGAGCTACCAGCGCTGTCCTTGTCCCTGTGCTTCCTGGTGACTTTTAGCCCATCCTTTTTCTGATGGGGAAGTGGGGCAGGAGAAAAACATTTAGGCTTTAATAATACTTTTTCATTTTTAAATGTCTGTTTTGATCTCAAAAACCTCGCTCTAGATCTACATTATTCAAAACACAAGCAGCTCTCCTCTCCCTGCTCCTTTCCAATGCAGAATGCAGCCTCCACAGGGGGATGCTGACAGAAATCCATGCATTTTCTGGAAAGAACTAGGGAATCTGTGCCCCTTCCATAGCTTTCCTTTGGTGTACACGATGGACATACAAGACATGTACCAATCCCACATCCACCACAGAGGGGCATGAAGAGGTACAGTTTTTGCTCCTGTGGCCTCTTCACAATTGCTGGTGGCTGGACATGCTGTTAGCTGAGCTTTAAAACCATGCTCAAACCCCTCTCTTACCTGAAAATGGGTTTGATGCAAAGGCAGTGAGCCATTGTGTGAGCATACCCTCAGCAAGTTTGC
>NDXB01016191.1:0-48843 GCA_002631895.1 Agapornis roseicollis
ACACATCTAGCAGGGAGCAGTATGATCTTTTTTATTATCACAAATGACAGCTCAGATCCTTCAGTTTAAATATCATCTGCTATCATTGACTAGTTCTATAAAATGTCTATTCAGAGCAAGAACAATACCATGTGCTTTATCTAAATGACCAATACTATGTAGATTTAAGAGGTCTCTTTGAAATTATCTTGCCTTTTTATCTGACAGAATGGGAATGCCCTACTACATGTAAACAACAGAACTAGCAGATTTCCATTTCATGATGGCTTCCAGTTTGAAGTGTCTACCTTTTCAGAAATGTGTGTTAATGAAGTACAATACATTGGATATGTTGAAAGGGGCACTACATGAAATTCTGTGCAGGTAGCCAAACTGAAAAAAAATATACAGCTATTCTGACTTTAAAATTTATGATCTGCAGATTAAAAAAAATGATGAAGGCTTCTTGTTATTGCTGACTAAATTGTCCTGTGCTGAATTATCTTATGGGAACTGTCCTACCTGAGATCATGGCATTGTTAGTTGAGGTAAATTAAAACAGAAGACATTATGAGGATCCTGAACTTATTCACTTAAGCAGTCTGTGAATTGTTTCAACTAGCAAGTAAATTCAAGTATTTGATGATGGAGTTAGGAACTATTACTGAACTGATAACAAACTATTGATTATTTGATTTGTGTATGAACTGCTCACCCACATATACCAGCACACATGCCAAACAAGCTATTCCTCAAACTCACTATCAATAGTGCAGCTCAAAACTATTGACTCTTCTTCCCTAGATTAGAAAGAGTCAGAACTGTCTTCCATTTTCCTAATTTTCTTCTTCCTCTGCTCTGGGATTTCACTTGTTCTTTAAAAACAGGGAAACCCCAGCTGCCTTTCCAGCTGTTCATTGAGCTCCAAATGTCAGTGCACCTGCTGCTGGTTTTCTTAATGACATGAATATGTGCTGGATAGAGAAAGAGTGTAACGCAGCCTTGCCCAATAAGGAAAAAGTAGGGGCATACTTTGTTGTTTTTGTGAGGAAATGAATTATTTCTTGAGACAATTCCTTTTCTAACCATTGCATATTTTCTAGTAGTGATGATATAGACATCTGAGAAAGTTCCTAAGAGCTGAATATTGATTCAGGTATGTTTCTGAACTGGACCGATACAGCTGCTTTGCCACCTGAGCAGAACATGAAGGGTGAAAAGCTGTGTTGTATCCCTGGGTAATAGGCAGGAGAACACCTCCTGCAGCACTGAGCAAGGAGCACTGTAAAAAGGCATCTATACTGTCAAGTTCACACCTGTATGAATATCTGGGCCCCACTACATTAATTTCTGCATCTGCATGAAAATAGTATTAAAAAAATAATGGAACGCTAATCTAATCATCCACAAAATCTAATCAGTGAATTTCAGTGTGTGCAGATCAATGGTGGGCCAAGACAATCTTTGTGATACTGTCAGAAGCATAGCAAAGAAATCTGAAAGATCAATGCAAAAATTATTTTTATAGCTGCCTTCCCCACACTCCATGGAAATATGGGATTTCCATTCTACAAAGCTGTTGTTTTTTTCACTGTTCTTTGTTATCTCATGCTCTCCTGAAATCTGACTATTCCTAGATCATTCCGGTTTCTCAATCTCCTGAAATAAAGCTGAGACTGACATACAACTGGATTCACCACTAAATACATAAAGACCTGCCAGAACCTTGAGTACTGCAAGTTGCTAAATGCAGCTGGACACTGTGGACAAGGTCCTCAGATGACCTGAGCTGGCGCCATCAGCCCTGTGATGCTGCTTTATGGGTAGCCAGGTCACAGGGAGTCCTGTGCTGTGAAAGACATGGTTGGGATCTGAGGGAAGAGAAGAAGGTTAGATTAAGGCCTACATAAATCTTACAGCCAACAAAATAACCCAAATATCTTGTTTTCTGAGGAGTAGGACCTGAAATACACAAAAATGCTTCTGAATACACGAAAGTTGCTTCTGAAATTGGTGAAAATTCAAAATTCAACACCTTTTGCTGCTGCAGTTCCTGCTCCTATGGATGCCATCCCTCAATCGCTCCCAGCCCAATATGATCCTGCCAGTTTTTCCCGCATACTTGATTCAGTGCTGTTCTTTCTTACCATATATTCTCTTCTCCTAGAGGTTAACTTGTAAAATAGATTTTTGCTTACAGGAAAATAGGCTAAGAAAATGTTTAAGGAAAAAATGTTAATAACCTCATGCTCTAAACTTAGGAAAAATAAATTTGGAGAAAGGGAGGAAGACTTAATTTCCAGTGAAAACATCTAGCATACTGCTGACTGAAACCAGCTGGGTATTTATTCTTTGATTTAACTCCTCTGTGCATGATAACTGCTAAAGAAGACATCATTACTGTGGAGAAGTGGTTAAGCTCTTATGATGCTGACACTGTAAATTTCAACCTGTCTTTACCTGGATTTATGCTGTCTTGTTACTAATTCAAACACTCTGGAGATTGCATAATGAAGATTGCCTAATGAAAGGTGCTCACTTAGAAAAGCTTTTGCCAGCATGTATGTATACACTCCATAGGTTGTTGTTATAGGCTTCCAGTCAAAAATCTTTTGGTCAATCTGACAACTGTTGTCCCCAGAGGAGCAATCCTTGCAAAAACTAGATTCATCATGTAATAATTCTGCATGACAGTTCTTCCTCAGCTTGCTGGTGGTGATGATCTTCCAGATAATTTTGCAGAGATCATCTGATTATGAGCCTGGAATTGATATTTGTCTTACATCATCTTCATGACAGTCTTTTGTCCTATTAGGGGAATCTTATTACTGGTCTTTGGAGTATAGGTAAGAGGTAGTCATTGTCTGAGATCCTGGAGAACACTAATACAACACACTAATCATTTATAGGAGCAAATTAACATTTTGCATGGCTATAAAATAAGGCAGCGACTGATTGTCCCCATATTTATACTTCTAAATATTAGCCCCCGTAATCTTTAAGTTCTGTTTTGACTTCTGAGCAGTGCACAAATATTAAGGATGAAGCAAAATGCAAACTAGCTTGTCATGGCTGAGCTCCTTGGACATGCTGGATTAGTAGCTGTTACACATCATATTGGGTTACAGAGAGAGACTAACATGAGCACTACAGTTTGTTGTGAAAAGGACTCTCAGAAGGTGATTATAATTTTGTTTAAATAATGCATGGGCTACTTTGTCAGCAAAAGCACCCATAAGGAAATGAAATGGGCTTTGAAAACAGATAAGTAAATCACAATATGTTCAAGTGGCTGCTCCCAGCTGAATTGCAGTGAGAAGGACTATCACTCTTTTCCACCCTGGTGGGCAGACATTCAGGGGGTGCTGTGGTCCAGTCTCAGGTTCAGCAGCATTCATCTACAGAGGCATCAGGGGAGATACATTTGCTTATTTAACAGTTCATGCCTTGTTTGGCAGCACAAATTCAACCAAAAGCAAAAAGCTCCTGGGCAACATTGTAGATGGATCTGAAAAGCCAGCTGGACATGATACACACTTCCACCTTCAATCATGTAAATAGAGAGGAAGGAGGGGTACCATTTATTTAAGACATGTGATGAGTCAGTTACATTTACCTCAGTGACAAATGTGTGCAAGTAGAAACTGAGTGTTTGCCTTGAAGGTGACATTTCACTGAGGAGCCCTCTTGTTCCTTTGGAGCATATGTGGGAACATGTCATTCAGCTCTGGAGTTCACCTCAGCTGGATCATGCAGGCTGTGAGCAGCATGCACAGAGATTAGGGCTGACATAACTGGGTGTGTGCTGGACTGATAGATTGCTGGTCTGTGGCACATACAGTTAGTCATTCAGGGTTTGAAGGGCATCCAGAAATTTCTAGCAAATGTCCAACAGCCTGTTCCCTAAATACGATTTCTGGCTAGAAAAGGAGTGTCTTTCTAGGGATATACAATTGCTTACAGTAACCCTAACACTTAGCTATTTACTAGGCAGACTCTTAAAAAGACAGATTTCTTCACCAGCTGGAGACCACATTTCCCTGCTGTGAACATGAGAAATACAGCACCATAGCAAGAGAAGTCTCAGCCTGTGCAATTGCCAGCTTGTGACTACCTCATCTTTCTCAGTCACATTGTTAAATATCTAAATCCCCTCTCTGCATAACTGGAGGATTCCCTCTATCCGCAGCATGCAGCATTGTCCAGACTTCAGCCAAGTGGTGGCTTTCCGCTCTCTGCAGCAGGGTTGCTTTTAGGGAGAGAGAGGGTATAGTGAGAGAGACACCTGATACAGAAAGGCAGGAAGGTTAGATCATGAAGATAAAAACCCCAAGCCTGGGCCAGAAAGCAGGTTTTGGCTGTTTCTGATGGTGGACAGAGGACACCTTGTATGAGTACTCGATTCATCAAAACTGGAATCCTCTGAACTGAGCTCAGACACAGTGCTGCCTGTTCATTTCACCCTGACTTCTCCGAGGCATTCTGTGTGGAAGTAGGGCCACATCATCTTCATCCTTCTGCTGGAGAGCCCAACACATGGCAGTCACACACTGGCCTTTGCCACTTGAGCCTAAGTAAGTCTGACTGTATCTGATCTTTGATGACTAAATCTGATTCCTGTTATGGGATAACCCAGGGCAGAAAAACCTTTGGGTACTTTTCTATTCTTCTGTCTTTGAGGGGCCCAACTGAGCTTTTGTTTTGTTAAGTATGAGTCAGGGTAGGTCAACCCCTTTGAGTACTGTTTATTAAAAACCCCAGTGATAGAAAACAACAAAACAAGCAGTATATATGTTTTTGTCATTAGATTTACTACCTTCTAAAGCTTTCTGCCAAATTGGCATGGCAATCCAGAAAACCAGAAGGTGCTGCGACTGTGACGAATGGTTTCATTTAACACAGGCTGTACTATATTAGGATGTCTACAAGTAGTGTTTAATTGGAAATGGAGTTTGTTCAGTGCCAAGCTATGAACAATTGCAGTAAATAAAAATGAGGCATGTCTTAAATGTATTTTATTTTAGGAGGGGGCTTAAGACATGAACAGTTCCCTCAGACATAAAATCTGCATTTAGTAAATAAATTGAATAAACAATTACATTGTATTCCTTCAGTGCCAGGCATAAACAGAAACTTAATGTCATGACTGTTATGAAAACCAGGGAGGAAAGAGAGCTTGCAGAACTTGATCCATCCCTCAAGGGTCTGACAGGGGGAAGGAGGGACTTGCGCAGCTGTGGCACTATGACTGTGACTGGCATTAATGGGAAATGCTTAGCCCAACAGCCCCATAAACCAGAAAGTTTCTTGCAGCCTCTGTGGAATAAAACAGGTTGTTTCTTGGGCTGTAGGAAGTCTTTTTTTTTTTTTTTTCATACTTACATAGTTTAGAAAGCCCAAAAGGACACACATGAAACAAACAAAAACAACCAACTGTGCAGGCACCTTGACATATTGCTGATTCAGTAGCAGTAGCTCGTATACTGTGATCGGTGTTGAATTGACCAGACTAGCTTATCTCAGCACCCTAGTGTGCAGAGAGGCTGGTTAGACCAGAAGCAAGTTCTGCTTACATGAGAAAAAGGCAGTGCCAGCTGCAGAGAAATTGAACTATCCCATGAGCTTGACAAGCAGACAGGTAAGATGAAGACTGGGCATCTTCTGAAGGGTGGGTTCAAATGGGGATACGTACCATGCTGACAATGGTCAACTACACTAATCTTAAATATATGTGTGCTTAAATCTTTCCCATCCATGTTTATCACATTTTCTGTCTCTCCACAATTTACCTTTTTCTTTCTCTCATTCATGCTACCTCCTTCCATTGACATTTTCACCTCCATCTTCTTCTCTATTTTTTCATAGCATGTCTGCCTTTCACCTTTGCCTTTCTTTTCTGCCTCTCAGTGGCTCAGATAAGCCCTGCCAGGTTGAAAAGTCTGTACTTTCTCCAAGACAGAGATGAGAAGCATCAGCGCTGTTTTGGGCATGCCACCATGTGCCAAATAGATGGATATGATGAAATCCTGATGTTCTGGCTCGCAGCAGATATCTACATCTAGTCCAGTGCAGTTTACTCCCTTCACAATTATGCAAAAACTAACTAGAATGTTCTGCTTCCCCAGTGCCATGCCAGAGCATGGGTTAACTGCAAGCATTGCAGCAGACCTTGTGCATTTGGGTCTCTAACAAGAGACTATAGAACAGCATTGCTCTTCCACTGTCCTGCTTCCTCCCAAGTAACCTCTGAGCTTTGAACAACTTATTTTTCTCTTTTTCAGCAACTTTTTTTCAGCTATCCCCCTGGCTCCTCCTGAGCAGAGAGACACTCAGCAAGTTTGGAGCCTGGCTCCTGGCTGGTGACCTGTTTCCCTGTGGCTGGGGAGGAATTTCCAGAGGATGAGTGGTATGTGTGCTGATCTCAGGGGAATGGGGGTGTTGCCAAGCCTAACCAGCAAACTGGGCCAGGAAAGGCTGCACATATGCTTTCACCAGAGGAAAGGAATGTTTGTGGAAACTGGGAATAGTGGAGCTTATTTAACTCTGCTACTTTCCTCCTCACATTCTTTATAGTTACAAGCCCAGCACTGAGCTTGTGCTGCCATGAGCACCATGACAGTGAGAAAAGAGGAGCCAGGTTATTGCTGCAGCCTGGAGCACCTCAGTGGGGTAAAAAGAGTTAGTGGCTAAGGATTAGCCACTGAGTAGGCAAGGGAGCCCTGTGGCTTGTGGTGCAGTCTAGTTTAATGTCTCTGAATGAGCATGTATGCTGTGGGGGATATACTGTAAAGCTGCAACAGAAACAGCCAAATAAAACACGATTTCAGGGTAATGAGAAACACGAGAGCAATGGAGGCACAGAGGTTCCCTTCCTTGGCTTTATTTCCTCCAAGTGAGAGAGAATACCTCATAGGTGACTGTCCCCTTGGAGGCAGTTTTTTATGTGTCTCGCCACAAGTGTTATTTGAAGCACATCCTCAAGTTGCCTTTTTGTTTTTTTTAATCTTTTTATGATGTTTTGATACATTTCCTCTGCTTCCCTCTATCAAACTATCCATGTAGCAGACCTGCACCAACTTTACCCGTGCCAGTGCCATTCTGCTGAAAACCACTTTAACCAACAAATAACACCTTTGGGCTGGAAGCTTTTAATAATCAGGGTTACTACAGGAAACCAAATTCCAGAGAATGACCAAGACTGTGGCCTCATTCCTGTGAGTGGCAAAACTCCCATTGACTTCAGTGGTGCTGGTTTGCACATTTAGGTGCTTTTGAAGTTAAAGCAAGGAGCAGACTATTTTGCCCAATTCAAACCAAGACCCTTTCACAGCTTCTTGCTTTGCTGCAGCTGGGTTCATGTACCCAGTTAGCTTCTCTGCATCTTGGACAGACTCAGCTCCTTGCAGCAGAACCAAGGTTAAGGTTAGGTTTTTCAGAGCTTGATTGAAGGTCGGTGCAGGCTGTGCATGCAGGCAAGCACCAGTGCTCATCTCCAGTAACCTAGGTTGGCCCTATGTGTCCTGCCCTGCCTTGAACCCAGGCATGGGCACTGCATGCAAAGTTAATTACTCCACCACTCAGTGTTTTACCTCAGCAATTTACATCTTGCTGTCACTATTTGAATAATCAGTCTTTGTAGCCTGGTGATGTTCATTAAGACCTGCTGACTTTACTTTCAATGACATTGTACTATTCAGTGCTTTTGACAAGATTTCTTCTGCCTGAGAAGTCATTTGCTCCTGATAAATCTGTCATGATTTACCCAACAAGAAAAGCATTTTATGCTTCAGAAACAGATTTTTTTTTAAATCACAACATACAGGACCATAAACACAGAGCCATCCTGAAGAGATCCGGGGATTTAATTACTCCATGCATCACAATGAAAAGGGATGCTAACATTTCCTCTCCTTAAGTACACTGAAAGTTCTTTGGAGAAGGAAAGATTTTTTTCACTCTGTGTGTTCGCATAATGCCAGGTACCAATGGGGTCTCTAGGCTCATCAGTCAAGTGCAAGATAACCAGGAGGGGACTCACAGAGCTCTTTATATCTTTGCATGTGTACATGAATTATTTCATTTTAACAGAGCTGGTTCACCTGTGGAAGGGAACATTTTCTTAACAGCATACATTAAGAGCAGTGAGATGGTTGTTAAAGGTCAGGTGAAGGTAGCTATTTCCATGTGAAAGTGTGAGGAGGGATTTGAATGGCAGGAGGTGCTTCTGAGCTGAACTTTGGCTGCAACATGAGGACTCTTGTTCAAACTGATCCAGATCCCATGGCAGTTCTATACCTGGGACTGAGGCAAATAAATGGGAGACTACAGAATGCAGTGTCCTAAAATGCAAGAATCCTGGGGGAAAAAAAAAAAAAAAGAGCATAATGGCAACAAATGCCTTTCTGACTTGCCAGTCCTCAGTACTGGAATGGAACTGGGGTTACTGGAAAGATTCTACTGGTGCCACTTTTAGCTCATAGTTCTCACTTCGTCTAGCACATATCAAACAGAAAACAGCTTTACTTCATGTGTCTTCCACTTGTTGCTTACCCAATTTTCTTCAAAACTGTCTAGCTCCTTTCTAACTTTTGATTCTGTTATCTAGTTGATGACTGTATGAGCTGTAATATTTAACCATTTTTTGGCTGCTTCGTGGGGAGAAAGAGCATCAGAATCACTTAGAGCCTTCCTTGCTAACAGCATGACTGCTTTTATAAAGTACAATACCCATCTGTGATCTAAACTAAACTGTAGAATCTTCTATAATCTATCCTCTTTCTGATCTCATCACAGTTTGGCATCATTGCCATAGAAGAGATTAGAAGCTTTGATTTTTTTTTTTTTTAAAGCATCCTTTGTGTCCAGTTTCAGGTGTCCACTGTGAATTCTGATTTAGGGATCATCCTCCATGCAGGTTAAATCAATTAGGTCTACCCTCAAAGAAGTATTTTGGGAATCAGGACATGTTAAAAAGGATTTTGATTACAGTTGCAGCCTTACTTACTGAATATTTATCCTACACAGGTTAAATCCTTTAAGAGACTCTTACATTCTAGCTACCTTTCTTAACACCAAGCAGCTTTCCCAGGTACTAATAAGTAATCCCTTTTCAGCCCCTTCTTCAGTCCTCTGTCTCTGCTTTTTCTGCAATAGCTCTTTATTCAATAGCTTAAGACTGTCATCACAGCTGATGCCCAAGGAATTTGCCACAAGGAATAGAAGGGCCAAGTCCGTGCCACACAGTAAAGCTTAGGGCAGAGGTATCAGAGCCAGAAGAAGTGTAAGCATATCAGTGTGGTACTGGATCCAACCAGGTAACCCCTGCTGAAAAGTAGAGCTCATTCTTTTGGTCACATTCTATGCATGTGACTATCATCCTGCAGGGACACCAGCTGGAGTCCTTATACTGTCCTATGAAGAGCAAGGCAGGCAGCTTTTCTTGGCCCTGGGTCTGTGATCTCTACTCCACACGCTATTGTGCCATGTAGATATCCTAGATACCTCCTTAGTTCATTAATTCTCACATATTTTCCAGATCTGCTTGAAAATGTAGTTTTGTCCTTTGTTTTCTTCTGATTGCTTAAAGGGCAGAAAATATTCTTCTAATGCCTCCTTCCTATGACTTACAGTGTAGGACAAGTTGTTTTTTAACAAGACCATAACCTGGTATACTCAAGGCCCTCTGGACATACGTGTATATATGTGTTTGACAATTTGTGTTGTAATTACATGTCATGTTCAGGCCATGGTTCCTTTTGCTTGTCTGTCCAAGCCAAAAATGCCAAACCAAGTGTTATTGTCAGCATTGGAATCCCACAAGTTGCTCAATAAGAGAGTGCCTGGCTGTAAAGATGTAATTTGAAATGAGAGAGGAAGAGAGGCAAATAAGATCACAAGGTGTGGGGATGCACCACATGCCCTTGTCTCCAGGGCATTCATCCCTTGCCCACACAGCAAGATCACCAGCAACCTGCTATATAGCAAATGATTACAGAATATAGAGAGGTTAAATACAGCTTCCTTATAAAAGGACTGTCTGGCTTTCTAGCAACAGCCTAACTCTTTCTTCTACAGTCCTCCCTCTCCTGGTGCCAGAGACCTGCCAGCCTGCTGTAGTTAAGCCCACAAGCAGAAGCACCTTGCAAATGTTGCTCATGTAGCAGCTGCTCCATCAAGCTCACAACCTCAGTTGCCACACTAGAGAAAATGCTAAAAGTTTGCACTGCTGTGGGGAAATTATGAGGATGGGCCTTCTGTTCTTTCAAGTAATTCCTTCTGCAGAAAGCCTCCAAGGAGAGCAAACTGTTCCTCTGATGTTGTAGAACATCCATGTGACTTTCACAGAGCACTAGAGACAAAATAATGCACTTGCACCAGATAGGGCTGGATGCTGTAGTAACTGCTTTTGAGGTCTCAAAGGCACAGCACAACCATTCCCCAAAAGCATGAAACCTCAGTGGGCTAATATAGCTATTACATCATTTTCTCATTCGAGGGTGAAAATTTTTACTTTCTTATTTCATGTCTTCAACACAGAAAATCAAAATGAACTTCGCTCCCTGAACAACCATGTTAAGTGTGGTACTGTTTGTATGCCATTTATTTGGATCAGGAAGCCCTTACAGCAAATAAATTACAGCCAGCTAATGTGAAACATGCTAATAAGGATTGCCTTAGGGGTTTCTCCTGAGGAAGCAGGCAATTCTTACATTGCAGATCTGAAGCTAACTTCTGTTTTCCAATGTACCGGTGTTCATCAGACTAGTTTGATGAATGCAACTGAGTGGCAAGCAGTGACACTTTGTCTAGTTACCACACCTGCATGAGAGATTTTTGTTTATTTTTGTTGACAAATAACAGGATTTGTTCCTTGGTTTCTCCAGCAAAAATATCTCTTAAGATCTGGGATTCTTATTTGTGACCTTCAGAAATTAATCTGTCCTCACCTTTACCATCGCATAGGGAATATCACTCATTCGAGACATAATATTCCTCCCTAAAGAGGTGCTCCACAAAGTCTGTGAGTGTAATGCCACACAGCTAATCCTACAATAGTTTCAAGGAAATCTGAGATGATGACAAGCAAATTATTTCATCACCATTCAGGATCTTTTCCTTATTACTCTGAACATGTCTATCTTAGGAACCAAGATTTGCGTATGACTTCTGGACCAATGTCCACAGCTGGATCTAGGCAGGTTGAAGAGTGTGATATTTATAACACAAATGGATGGGTGAGTGAGGAAAAAGAAAAAAAAAATAAACCACAAACAAAAATACCCACACAATTTTCCTGCCAGAAATGCTTTTTTTTATACATATATATATATATGTATATTTTTTTCCATTCATTGACACTTGTAAAAGCAAAGGGAAAAGGGAGGTGGCAGCCTGGAGTTCCCACTCACCAGTCAGCACAAGTATGTTCATCTTTCCTGACGTCTGACTTTTTCTTGAGCCAAAGCTTCAATACTTAGCTACAAGGGCTGGGCATCCAAGGCTGCCCCAGTGCCCCCTAGTGAAAAAACAATGAAAGATGGACCTTATTTTATCTGGTATTAACTGTTCATTTTTGCTGCAAACAACCACTGTTGGTAATTAAAGCAGGAGTCTTTGTCATACTGGTTTGTAAACAATCTGGACTGCTAGTAAAAATGGAGATTATATGCAGATCTGTCTTTCATTTCCATCAGACCAGGTGATGATCTGTCTTTGTTTTTCCATTGCAAAACTTAGATCAGGAATAGGATAAGAGTTAAATGACTGAGATTTAACCCAGAATCAGTTGTCATTTGTGGAGGGGGGAAGAGCTCTGAGTGTGCAGAAGGGTGTGTCGTGCCTCAGTACTCAAATTTCCTCTGAAGTTTCTAAGCAAATCAAAAATTAGGACAGTGCTCTGGCCCTCTAGATACTGCAAATTAGGATGGCATTAGTTGGGCTGACAGTTTAGGGGAGTGGAGGTTCTCTGAAGTAGCTACTATTGAAGGAGTCAGACCTCTAAAACATTTGGAGAGGAATAGTCCCAACAGCTGTGGAGAAAAAAATGTAGTTTCCTCCTCAGCAAATGTCTGTATACAGTATTTGTGAGAACTAAATTCCTTATCACAATGGGGAATGAATCTTCCCTTCCCTCTGAAGTCTCAAAAACAAACTCTACAGCTTCCAAATTGAAAACAATCTGCTTTCCCAAAGGCATAATAGAATTCTGATGGTTTTTTTTAAATACTCATGGCAGTTAAATTGACCTTTAATAGTTGCAATGGATTCATTTGAGGGTTGTGTTGTTAATGAAAATAAGTGTGTTAGCAAAACTGAAGGACATCCATAAATTGCATAGAAATTATTCCATGGAAATGGACCTTTGTCTTTTTTTTAATTTCAGAGGTAAGGTGACCTCAATTCTTCCAAAAGGTAGGGTTGTTTTTTTAATATATACAGATTTAGTTCTAATTTTATCACCCTTTTATGTGTCACCTCTGAAAATATGAACACTTATCTACAGAATTAAGAGATTTTATTATGACAATTGGCGTCATTACCATCTATTATACAGTAAGAGAAATGTAAGATATATGCAGGTATAATGACTCATTCAGTATCATCCAAGAGGCTGATGAAAAAGCTGGGGAAAGAATCTGCCACTCTGAGTCCCAGGCCATTGCCCTGACAGTGAGCCCCACTAACTGCAAGGAACAACTAAGCATTCATACAGCCCTAGCAGAACTGCATACTTCTCCATTGATTCATTCAGCCATTGCCTCCCCAGTAAAATCAAAACCAAACCCAAACAGTAGACTACAAATAAATCAGCTATACAGTTATAACGAGAAAGACATAGGAGATTGTGGTGGCAACAGAAACACCTGAGTGCTTGAGGTCTTAACAGGCTCCAGTTCTTTTAAATATCTGTGAATTTCAATATCAGAACCGAAGAAATCTTTTGGAAGGTCTTTCCTTTTTCCACTTCAAGCAGCTACCGAACCCATGCCAAATACCGAGGAAAGAATAAAACAAAAAAGGGAAAAGACATTACCCCTAGCTTTTAAGCAAGCATCTCCTATACAATCTAACAGTCCCAAAACACTTCTTATGTTGCTGTCACACACTGGAATACAAATATGTCACAACTATATATTGTCATGTTGGCAGCTGAAGCCTGATAACTTTCCTTGAGTTCTGTGTGCTAGTCTGTCAGGGTAGCATTGTAGGCATTCCTAAGCACCTTTCAAAATCCAGGCATTGCTGTGTTTAGTATTGCAAGGTATCTGCCTGGGGAACAGAAGATTATGCCACCTGTGACTGCAAAGGCTTTTGCTTTAAGCTTTCATCATCGATGATTTTTATTAATGCAGGAGAGAAGGGAGAAAGAAGGAGAAATTAAAAATTGAGAAAATAATGTTGGTTTGGTTCTTGGGATATTTTATAGATATTATTTATATTATAATACAATACATATAGCGTTTTACCTTTATGCACTTATGCATGTGTTTTTTTCTATTTGTATAATTACTTAGCTGACATGTTTAAAGGAGAAAAAGAATTTGAGAGTTGGAAGGGACAAATTATATATATATACTATATATAAATATATGTATGTATATGTAGAAAGTAACATAATTTCAGACCAAATCTAAAATCTCAAAGTTTTCTACTAAATAGTTTTTCATGTTTAAATCTTACCTCTGTTCCATTTGTGGGTCACAGTGGCATGAGCACTGTAATAGAACAGCAGCAGCAGTAAAGTCTTCCAAACCATCCTTCTCTTTAAAATACTTATGTCTAGCTGTATAGTAACTTTTTTAATTTCCTAGTTCCTTTCTTTTCAGGAATAAATAAATGGCTTTTCCTCTCCCCCTCCCCCTTTGAAGGAGAACCTGTCTGTTCTGAGTACAGCTGAAGTCAGTGTGCAGCTCCACTCCCAAACCAAGTCTCCTCGGGACCAGGAAACTTACTTTCACAGACAGACTTTGTTTTTATCCACATCTGGAATGACTCATAGTGCATGTGAGTTTGCTGGCAGCTGTATGAATAAATATCATTACATTTTTGTAGTTGAATTTCATTTGTTATATGGGCTGGTTGGAATTTATTTTTGTCCAATAAAGAGACACAACTTCATTTAAGGACACTTGGATCCTAGCTCAGTAGCTACTGCTCTGTAATGCAGGGGGCTATGTGCTAACCTATGTCTAAAGTAAAACCCTCATCTGGAATGATATACAGCTTCCCTTGGACGCTAAAGTCAGGGAGTGGGGTATGTGCTCTGCAAGAACATTTTGCTACTGTTGATTCATATAATTACTCCTTTATCAAGAACATAAAATGCCACACTTAGATCAGTTGGTCTTTTCAATCATTGGCCAGTGAAGAGGACAGGAAGGTTCAAATCCTTAACTGGCTCTTCAATGATACTAAAGGGAACACTAAGCAATCCTAAAGACAATCTGCAGTAACCAGTCTGAGCATGGAGAGGTAGTACTGATAAAGTCTCCTTGTTGACCTTGGCCCCAGGGAAGACAGCACTGTGTTTACCCCCAGAGCAGCCCAGCATGTAGAAAACTGCAGGTACGTACTGTCCCTGGCACAGCTGTAGCAGCAGCATTGAGGGGTGCTTTGTGGGAATACAGCACTGGAATAAATAACAGCAGGTTACCGTGTGTTGGAACAGAATGACAAAAAATAAGAATAAGGAGTATTTAGCAGAATCAAGGGATAGGGGATACACCATGTGGTACCTAGAAGTGATGAGTCTAATTCTCTTCTTTTATAGGTGAGTGTAAGCCAGGAGCAAATCCACAAATGAATTTGCACTGGTGTAAAACTGGCACATAAGAAAGGAGGCTCCAGCTCACAAGGTATAAATAGAAGAATTAAGGGAGAGGATCAAGAGCTGGAATGACAGAGGGCACTGTGGCTCAGAATTAATGGGTACTGGCAGTAAGGCATGGAGAAAACCTATTCAGCTCCTATATGCCTCATGCCAACATCTGGCCTTACCTCAATCCCCTCATTCTTCTCTGTCCCAGCTTCAAGTAACACCAGCTGTAAAGGAAGGAGGAGGGTCAAGTAAGGTTGTCTTGCTTAAGGCAACTCCCCTTCTTTTCCTACATATACAGATTTTCCTGTGCTCAGGCTGCCTCAGGTTACACCCACATTACAACATATGAATGTAAGACAGTATTTTATATGCCAAGCAGATGACAAAAGGTGCAATTCAAGCAGAAGGTGGCTAACTAACTCTTTTGCTATGTACTCTTTTTACTGAATATATTTAGGATGGGTCTGAATGAAAGTTAAAACTAAGAGTAGGCTCACTCATACTGTCTGGAAATTATTGAGCTAGAGTAAAGTGTTTTAACATTCCCTAGAGAGAGGGAGAAAGAAAGGCAATGACACAAGAAGATGATTATTCCTACTTAGCTGAGATAAGACACTTAAAACAGGAGGAGTTGATGTCTGGAGGAGGTGGATCCACTCATTAGCATGGCCAATACTGAGGTGATGTACATCAAGACAATTTCATCAAGAAGGTGCAACTTACTTACACCATAATAAGGGGATAATGATCTGTTAACTACTTGAGGACAAAACATTGTGGCGTAACTCCTACTGGAAAGACCAACCAACAGTGAGGGCTTGAGGAAGTAGCCCTTAATTTTAGTAAACCACCTTGATAAATATTCTCTAGCTAGCAAACACAGTGGATATAAATGGCTTCCTTAATGTAACTGCATCAGCCTAACTAACTACACTGGTATAATAAGTAATGTCAGTAGGGTCTGTGAACAATATGTTTCAGAGTGAGACAAGGAAGAAGCAGCATTTGGGATGCACATTGCAGGCTTGAGACATTAATGAAAATTATGAGAAAACTTAAAATGTTGTGGGGTAAGAAAGGAACAGGTTTTCAGTGGTACTTGGGTATAAAGGGATGGAAACTCTTCTGAAATTCTATATCATTTAATTGTTTAAATCTAAGAAAACAGCAGCTAATAGAAGAGAATGAAGGAACATAGACAGGCTCCATCAACCTGTAAACCAGAATCAGAACTATTTTGTAGAAAGAGCTCTGCAGAATGGCTCTACCTCCTGCAACAGGACACTTCCTCTGCTTGTTCATTGTCACTTCTGGCCTAGAAATTGAGACGAGAAAAATCCCAGGTATTTCCTTCCCTAATCTTCCCTTCCATGTCCAGCCTCTGAAGCAAGCACCCTTGGGGAAACAGAGGAACAGCAACTGAGAAAGACAGAAGAGATGTGTGAGAATACTGGCATACAGCTCAAAGGAGGGATATGAGAGTATAAAATTACTACTGCTCTCTCCTTTTTTAGACCCTAGAAATATTGCTCGGAACCTACATTATATGTGATTTTTTTTTTTAATTATTATTATTATTATTATGTATTTCTCCTTTATTTGGGTCTGGCTGCAGAATCCTCTTTAGCATCCTTTTCCTTATCTGAGCTCAAATACAAACTCTTCCAGTCTGTGGTTCATGGCCACACTCCTCAGCGCAGTCTTCAGGAATTCTGGCTTTGACTGCCTCTCTGCATGTACCACAACTGAAGGGCAAATTTTACTTTAAGACTGTGAATCATGCACTCACATCTTTTTTCTTACAGGAAATGCAGCTGTAAATACAACAGGTCCAGGTAAAATAAGAAATGGTTTCCCTGTAGCATCTCCCTGAGAAGTGTAAATACCCCTCAAACATGTAGATCTTTTTCTCTCCCATATGGAGGCATACACAGAAAATCATTCCACAGAAATATCCTTCCTAGTAGAAAGCCCTTCAGCTGAAGCCAGGAAATAAATCTTTCAAGCATGCTCAGGGCATTTCATCTATACAGCTTCTTTTTATCTCATTATTATATTTTACTAGATAGTTGCTCAGTTTAACCTAAAGGCATTTTATGCCTATGCTGGAGGTTTGAATCATTTCAACTATAATGAATGCTAAAGCAGGGTAGAAATCCTCACTATTTATAAATATTAAACACTTTCAGATTACTTTGGTTGACAAGAAGCTCAACATGAGCTGGCAGTGTGTGCTTGCACCTCAGAAAGCCAACCATGTCTTGGGTTGCATCAAAAGGAGCAGGCGCAGCACATTGAAGGAGTTGATTCTGCCCTTCAATTCTGTTCTCACTCAAGTACCCACTTGGAGTACAGCATTCAGCTTTGAGGCCCTCAACACAAGGAGGATGCAGACCTGTTGGAGCAAGTCCAGAGGAGGCTACAAATGTGATCCAAGGGCTGTAGCACTTCTATGGGGACAGGCTGAGAGAGCTGGGCTTGTTCAGCCTGGAGAAGAGAATGCTCTGGGGACACCTTATAGCAGCCTTCCAGTACGTAAAGGGGCCTACAAGAAAGCTGGAGAGGGATTTTTCACAGAAGCATGCAGTGACAGGACAAGGGCAAACTGCTTCAAACTGAAAGAGGGGAGAATTAGGTTAAATATAAGGAAAACGTTCTTCACTGTGAGGGTCCTCAGACCCCACACAGGTTGCCCAGAGAAGCTACAGCTTCTCCCCATTCTTGGCAGTGTTCAAGGCCAGGTTAATCTACAGATCATTATCTTTTCCAACCCAAGCTGCAAGTCCTCCAGTGCTCTTAGTACTTGCTAGACCTTTCAGGCACAAAAAAGATGTGACTGACTGCTGCCTCTGCAGGCTGTTTGAGGTGAAAATGGACATCTATGCCACTCTCAGTGATATGATTAGATACTAGGGGAGTATCTATTCCATTTGATTCCTCCATCCTGATGCTCTCAGTGTCTGTAGATACTGCTACTCCCACATGGTCTTTTTAAGAACCTGGAAATAGGGCAGGCAGGAAAGAAGTGGGTGGAGGCTGAACAGGAAAGCTGCCAGCTGCCTTTTTGCAGCCCATGCAGAGTGACACCAGACAGCTGGTACTCCAAAGCTGTCCTTTTCATCACAGGTGCTGTCATAGGACAACTTCAGCAGGCTGGGAGTTTAGAAACCCTGTATTTCCCAAGGGATGATCTGGAGCAGCCAGAGCTTCAGGGGAGGTGCCCTTATGTGTCCTCTTTAGTAGCTCATTGTGTGAAATAACATAAAATCTAAAAAAAGAATAGAGAGGCAAAGGGTGATCCAAGATTAGTGTGGGTATTCCAAGAAAAATAATCTCTTTTTCACTGGAGAATACCAGCTCATGATGTCAGTTCAGCTTTGGCTTTGATGAGCTTCTGCAAAACCCAAGGCGGGGTTCCATTTCTGCCTGACACCTCCATAGCTGTGAGATCCCTTGCAAATCTTCTGTCAAACAGATATTTTCTTAGATTTGCCCTGTTTCAATTAGAAAACAGTATGTGTGGGGAGGAAGTTCCTCTGAACCAGAAACTCTTCTGCAGCATCTGCCTGCTAGTATGCCAGCACAGTGGAATAATATTGATGCATGACACAGTTATTGGTCTCCTTCCCACCACAGAGATGTATAAATGGAGACATACACACAAAGTGACTCAGCCACTGAATGAATTAATGGTAGAGCTGGGAATAGAAACCAAAAGCTGATCCCCTCCTTTGCCCCAAATACAAGGCCCTAATCTGGCACTGCAGCAGCTCACACAACACCAGTACTATCTACCAAAAAGAGAAAGTACCTTTCACAAGAGACCAAGAAACACCCTCATAACTAGGAGCGCAAAGAGAGGGGGAAAAAAATAGCTGTACACAAGCTCCCAGGAGAAGAAAAGTTCTTTTGAAACTGGACTACTGGCATTTGAACCTTATTGTCCATAGTGACTCTTGCTGGCCGCTCAGCTGAGATTGCATCTTTCTGCAGCAACAGTTTAAATGGCAGAATCTCATCAAGACTCAAAATAACAACAGCCAGGATGAACCTCACATGGCCATATAGTGCAATGGAGTTGTAAGTTGGAAAGGACTTTGAAGCATCTTTTAGTTGTCCTTATGCACCAGAGCTCTCTTGCTCCCTTGATCCAGCTATCTGAGCTCACAGTCACAAAATCACTTAGATGCTGAGCTGATGCTTTACAGATCAGCATTTAAATAACCAGCATTTAAATTCTGCCCATGCAGCTTTGCAGATATCTGAATCCCTTGTGTGCCTAAGCTTTGCCTGGGAGGCTCCTTAAATGCTTGTATCACTGTATCTACCTTGAAAAGACTGAGCTGCTCACATCCTATTTCATATTTCAAACAAAATATTGAGGCTTGCCTTCATATTTACAAAAACATATGACTGCAAGTGACCCTTCTCAAGTCCCGTGTTGCCCATTTCAGGTTTTTCCCACATAATCAGGAAGCAGATGTGACACATATTTTACTTTGACTTAATCTTTCGAGAAGTTGCCTGCTTTGTATGGTGTCCTAGGCCAGATAATTTCTTTGCCTGAGGAGATGTGAATACATATCATAAGTGGTGACTCTTAGACCTGAATAACAGGATCTTCTGGGATGGATCTTTTCAACTCTGTTGCTGAATATGTTACTATCTGTGGAATGTAATTAAAAATTCGTTCGCAGAGAGAAGGCAGAGGGAAGGAATGAAAGGACGACTCTTTCACCATGATCACAACACTCACACATAAGATGCAGGCCTTACTACTTACCCCTCTTTTTTATTTAGAAGCAGAATACATTCCATTGATATTTCATTATTCCAGACTCGTATAAGAGATAGGAGCTCAAGAAGGAGTGTTTGAATCCAAGTTCTTGGATCCTAGTCAAGTACACTAACTAAGAAGAGAACCCTCTCTCATTTTAGTCATAAAAATTGGGAGGGTGTTCATGTTTACAATGAAAACGTGAGGAGAGAAAATAACTACCACTAGCTTTAAGCTCCAAAGATATTTAATATGTCGCTTTCTCCTTGGTATTTCATCTTGACTAGCTTACATGGTCTCTGTGCTTCAGCCTGGATTATGTGAATCATTCTCAGACATCAGGTCTTCCTCCCAGGCACTGTACAGATAGCTGAGATACTGATATTGGGGCTGTGAATATGGGTCACAGCAAACTTGAGCATGCTCACAGTTAAACCCAACAACGCTGAGCCAGGGTCTCTCCTAAATCAAGACTTCATAAACCTGATGTGCTAGTAAGGCTGTTTTGGTCAAATGTGTGTTGTGCTACAAATTAAAGATGCCACTTTTTCCAAAAATATTTTGAATACAATATATAAGGGCATTTTTGTTCCATTCCTCAAGCAGCATTTAAGGTGGCGCTTCTCACACCTATTCACAGAAGGAGCATGGAGATACAGTAGTCAGCAGAAGATAGCATGGAAAGTCACTGATGGAAGTCTGACTTTGCACCTTATAAAATACAGACTTAATTTTCTTTGCAGTTACAGCAGTTGCTGATGTAAATCACTAGAGGTACAGCTACCTTAGAGAATCTGTACTGATTTATATCAGCTTATAAGGATGAAGTTTGTACTGGGTAATGCAGTATAACCCTTTTGGAAAATTAAACTTTTCAAAGATTTCATCAGGTCTGCTTTTTTGCAACCTGTTGGCTGCCAATGTAAGCTCCAGTGGCACACAGCCAATGCAAACATCAAGGCTATGACTTGCAGCTAAGCAACAGAAAATGCTGTTAGTATTGCTACTGCAGGACGAGGTCTGAAATGAAGCAGACAAAAACTTTCTGTCACAAATTGCTGCTAATATCATAAAGGAAGGTCAGCTATGCAGAGAATTTCCTGTCTTTCAGCCTAGAAAGTCAATAATGACAGTAGCAAACATTCACAGGGGGAGTTTTATGATTAAATCATCAGAATAACAGGAAAAAAATCTCCTCAGTAAATAAAGACATGAATTTTTAAATAAAAAACCAAACTAATACAAAACAAAACCAGAACATTACAATACAAAACCAAGAATACCTGATATCATCTCTGGTGCAAAGAGAAATATTGAACAATAAACATAAGCTCATTACCACAAGTTATTATCAAGAAGAGCCAGAGAAGACCTTTCTACAGATTTTATGGTTTAGAATATAATCCTAGATTCATCAGTTTGTTGAAACTGTGGATGGAAATTGTCTTGGGTAAAAAAAAAAAAAGCAAAGGCTCTGGCTAATATTTATAAAACTAGGAGATTAGAGACACAGTAAAGATGCATTATGTGGTGATAGTATTAGAGAAGGGGTGTAATGCAGTGGCATTACATAAAGAGTCAAATGGGAGTTGGATGAGGCTGGATCATACAAAGAGGATGACAGAAGAGGACTGGGATTAAGAATGAGTGTCAGATACAAATGGGGTTATGGTATCAGCATATTGACACAGGAACTGAGGAAAGCTGGGTTCTTTTTTAAAAGGCCTGAGATAAAACTTGAGTCAATGGGAGGTGCAACATGAAAGTTAGATCCAGTTGTTCCTGCTCTGAAAACTTCTTCCAGTTTTCAGAGCTTCTGCTGGTTAACTGACATTCCCACTTGTTTACTCTAGTGTAGCATTGGTGAGGCCTTTCAGAGGAATGTAGGTGATTTAAAACAGGAGCAAGGTGAGAGGACAGCTCAACCCATACCCTTCAGATGGAAGCAGAAGAGTGAGCCAGCTCTTCCTTTCCCCTTGAGCAGCCATGTGGGCCTGTTTTACTTGCCTAAATAAGCCCCTTAAACCAGTTTGCAGGCAGGGAGGATGCAGGGAGTCAGAACATTCTCAAAAAACAGAAGACCTGATGTGTGCCTGCCACCTCAGATCTATTGAGAATGTGCACATCTTCACAGATGTAAGACTTACTTTTTCCATGCTACCAGTATGCCTGGCTGTCAGAGGTTCAGGAAGCAATTAATAATTTTCTGAAGCATCAGAGCTTTCGAATATGAGAACAAGATTGTAGCAAAGGTCTTCAAGAGGAATCTGGGGACACTTCAGGTTCTTTCTCTGTGTGATGCAGGCTTCAGGCAAAATGCAAACTTTGAGTAAACCATTGACTTTGCTTTGCTTTGCTTTGGTTTGCTGTGTGCAGAAAAGGAAAGACAATGCTGCCCTTGTTCCTTATCCTTTATTACTTTAGACTGTAAAAACTTCTGGCCAGAGACTGTCTATGCCATACTCAGCACACATGAGCCTCACCTCTGCTGAGGCCCTGAGGTGCTTTAGGTGTCCTGTCTATCCCCCATACTGTGCCTCTGTAAGTGAACCACAGAGACAAAGGAATTTTCATTTTATTTAATTCAAACAGGTCACATCTTGGTTTGTTCCCCAAGAACCTAACCAACAGAGCCATTTAGTACACAGATTTGCTTAGCAGACTTAAGAGATGGAAAAAATGACCAGCTGCTCAATGTCAAAAATCAAGACACCTGTTTCAGTGGTGGGAGAGATTGAGGACACTCAAGAGTAGATGCTAGTTCCCCACTTCTCCAGGCCTTTCCTTGGATCCCTTTTGTGAAAAAACAACTTGATTGTATGAGCTGAGAAACAGTTTTACTGACAGCCCAGAAAATAACACACTCTTTGTAGAGGAAAAGAGGGCAAGACCAATTAAATCTCCTAGACTACACAGACTAAAGTAACAATTGATACCTTGATCACATGAAGCATTGGATAGTTGTTCAAGACACACTTTTCACACTTGTGAATCAATGCCATAGACTGTATCTTAGGCTTTAGGAGGAGAGACAGCTGATTAACAGCTCATGCTTGCAGCTAAAATCCGACCAGGATGGCAGGTTCATTCAAGCATAAAGGAGCAAAGGTAAGTGTAAACTATGGGAAATGCCCTCCATTCAAAAGAGCTCTCACAGCTGCTTTAAAACATTGCATCTTCAAGAGACTTTCTTCCCAGATGTGATCCCTTTCTTTCTGCTCAGGCTTGCAGGGCATCCTCTTGCCTTTTGTGTACGTGCGTGATGAGGCAGAGGCAGATGCAAACTTCCCAGCCATCCTGCCAGGCTGGAGGAGCCGCCCGTTGCTGGGGTATGTCCTCATCCCCAGCAGGCTGCAGACGCCCAGTGCCACGTTGCTTGACAACCTAAAATGCTACAGTGCAGTGATGAATCTGGCCCAAGGCCCTTATAAGACGTATTCAGTAGTGCCAGTTTCAAAAAAAAAAAAAAAAAAAAAAAAAAAAAAAAAAAAAAAAAAAAAAAACAAAAAAAAAAAAAAAAAAAAAATTATATGAACCTGAGCTTTTATTACAGAAAGTGCACAAATGACTACAAAATCATTTCCAAGCACTTCTATGTGATTNAAAAAACAACAAACCAAACCAAATCAAAACCAACCAAACAAAAGAAAACTAAACAGATTGTGTGAGTGAATAAAAGGCACACAACAAAGTGCCTTCTTTTCCAGAAAAATAATGTCTGTATACAGCAGCTTATTCCCTTGCTGGAGAGGTCTACAGCCTCTGAAGTTAATGTATATTCCAGCTAATGGGAATTGTAATCATTGGCACCAAGCCCACATTTAGCTCAGTACCAGCGCTAGCACAAGGGAGGCATTCAGAAGCAGCTCACATCCAAGGGCAGGAGAAATGAGCTGCCAATTGTGTTAGACGTATTGCCTCAGGGAAAATTCAGCTTGTGGTGCTGCTGCCTGCTACATTTCTCTGACCCCTTCTAGAACAGGCTTCTTCTCTTGTGCCTAGCACTCACAAGCCATCAAAATTAAGAGCATAGTGTTCATATTATCTGCCGATATTTCTTGATTGTGTGTGGCACAGTGACTGGGTGAAAATACAACCAAATTACCTTTCTCATTACTGAGAATGGTATAGGCTGATTTCTTTCTGAAGTGCTCTTACTTTCTTCCTTCCTTAGCTTGGCAAAAAAGCCTGAAAGCAAACGTAATGAAAAACCAGCAAATTTTCACTTCTTTTTCATTAAAGAGCTATACCTATAGGGGTATATCCGTGTGTGTGTGTGTGTGTGTGTGTATGCATCTGGAGGGAGAGAGCATTACAGATTAGAGCAGCTCCCTCAATGAGAGGGAAAGCTGTCTTTCACACTTGTGAAGCATGGTAGTAAGGAATCTCTTCCACTGGAGTGAACTTACCTCTCTGACATTTGTACTTGTTCTTTGTCAGAAGCTGTGTCAGCTGCTTCTTGCATCCTGGGCTATGCTATCAAGTGCCAAGAGGGCAAGAGGACAGTCTCATGAGCTCAACTTGCACTAAACCTCCAGTGTACTAATGGTACCAGCCACACTGTGAGAGTCCTAGTTTGTATCTGTAACTTGAACAATTACCTATTGCTAAGTTGCTTTAGTTCAATGGGGCTTGAATTGTTGTTCCCAACTGTTTCTGTCATATGCAACAGCAAAAACTGTAATGGAGGGCAGACTGACCCCAGTTCTTGTACATTACCTGTGGCTAAAACAGGAGAAGTGTTTACAGATAATGATAACCAAACTACAGAAGAGGGAGAAAGCACTATACCCCTTTTCTAAACAGTATAATCAATGAGATCCAGGTAATGTGGAACTGGTAAGGAACTGTATGAGTGTGTTTCTTGTTGGAATACATCAGTTAGATGAAACTGAAGGTTTTGCAGGTAGGGAAAATGTGTGTACCAGAGGGTAATGTTTTGTCAAGATTGAGAGAACACCCAGTCCTCATTAGGCATATGAAATCTTACAGTGCATTGCTACAAAGAATGGGAAACGTGAGTGCAAGTCCTCGTGGATCCCACGTTTGAGACAAGAGCCATATCTGTTTATTGCCTACATGAGGAGAGTCCTTCATGTTCCTCTGCTATAAGCACTCTGCTTTCTTCAAGCAAACCAATATCAACTGAGGCAGGGATTTCAGCTTGGCTCCTTCACATCCCATGAGCATTTTATAACCCTAATTAACCCTTCTTCACTGTTCTTCTTAATGATTAATCATTTACACAGCAAAAAACCATTTTAACAAAAGAGGGGAAGTGTTGGATTTCTCTAAACACAGACAGAACACTTTTGACAATGGAAAAACCTTATGCAGGGAATGAAGCTTGGTTTCCACTCAGCATTAATTTGCCCATGTAACAAGGGATATGATAGGCAGAACTAGCCTTAATAAACCTCATTAACTGAGGTTTGAGTACTAAAATGGGTTGGATTTAGTACTTCTTTTAGTTGAGTTCATAAAGCTCAAAAGGATTATGTGAAGAGTTGAAGAAATGTTTCCGGTTTGGTTTCTCTCAGAGCCAAATCATTGTGTGAGGCTACACAGAAAGCAGTGGTAGTTTTTTATCTGCAGATACAGTTTTTATGAATATCCTCTTTGGAGAAACATACAAATGCATAATGCAAAACAAGATGCCTATCTGTCTAACTCTCTTCTGTGTATCTGTGTTCACACAGCGGTGACATCCTGCCTTTAAACCAGACTTTAGGTATTAAGTTTTATCAAGCAAAATTTCTGTCTCTAATTGTGAGGATCTGCCTGGAAGAGCTCAGCATCAAGAGGGTGCTTAAAAGGCAAATGCATCTGGGACTCAGGCTGCAGAGGCCAGGTGCCGTCAATAGAGTCAGAGGAAAGTATAATAGGAGTTGGGCAAAACCACACCAGACCTGCATCACTGTTTGTAAAGGGCCACATTTACAGGAGACCACAGTAGGACAGCCATAAAACACTACAGGCTTGTTGGGATTAATGGATGCGGCAGAGCTGTAAAGCTTTTAGAGTGCTCTCATGCAGAAATAAGGTGGTCAGGAGAGCATGTAGAGATAAGGGATAACCCCACTGGTGCAGTGCTGCAGGGCAGATAGTAAAAGGAGGAAGAGAGCGCAAGAGAAGGAATGTGGAAGAGGTAATGTCCTCACAAATGCATGTGCATTTATAGCATGGAAGCGCAGGTTTGAGCCAAACTGGAGAGCATTTCTGGAGATGAGAAAAAACCTACAAAGGAAATTCAACTTAGCACAGAGTTCTGAAGATTTAGTCACAACAAGATTCAAGACTTTTATAGTCGTAGGAGACTGGGCATTCCCAGCCTCATGCTTCCACTAATTATTACAGGAGCTGATTTACTGAGGGCCTTTTTGGGCAATGAACATCACCGTCTCTCTTAGACATCAGACAAAGCTTGTACTCAATGCTGGGGGTTGAGGACAGGCTCCTTTGCTGTGGCCAGCGTGGCTCCATTCACTCCTGTAACCTGATTGCAATTCTGGACCCCTAACTGGTCTGTCTTCCCAGCAATTTTGCTGGTCAGGCTGGTGCAGCTGAGAACTACTTGGCCTCGATCACCTGCAGCTGGCTGTCCTCTAGGACAGATCTCATGCCTTGTGCTAACAAAGGGGTGAAGGGCTGGTTGGATATGGAAAGTATGTGTGGCAAATTTTATCTGAAAAGAGGTAAATGCTGTGACAACAGCACTGTGGTTGTGCATAGCATGTGCTAGCAGGTTGTTTAGAAACCAAACAGCACTCCGAAAAAAGAGCAGAAAAAGTGTTCACAGTCTTCTTGATACCACTTCTATGCCCCAGTAATCTCTGAAAGTAGGGTCTATTTCACTATTAAGGTCATTATTAGATAAACTCCCTTTGTGAGCTGTATAACTTCTTGATCAACTAAGCAAACTGGACTAGATGAGTGAAGTGCTTCACACAATGCTGGCTGTTGGTAGCATAACTGAAGGAAAAGCAAAATGTGACCCTGTAACTTTAAAAGCTTGGATCTAATGGTTATGCCACAGTTTTGTCAAAATGGGGGAATAAGGGGAAGACACAGATTATGCTGAAGCAGATGCTGGTAAATATCAAAGTGAGATTAAATGTAAATGTTAGCAAACTGGGGAAGCAGATTAAAAAAAGGAATTTAACATAATCGTTTTTGAAATTATGAAATGAAGATGGGTGATCTCTTCTCCCTCTCTCAGCCACTATCTTTCTTTCTTATTTTTATTTTGACAGTAAGCCTAATAAAAGACACCAACAGCTGAGCTTCATTTCTGAAACATTGGACAACAAAGGGAAAAGATGAAGGCAGCTCTGCAGATTTTGCAGGTTACTGCCTCTGTCACAATAACCTCTTTTATTTCCTCCACTCCCTCCCTCTGTGGATGCACATGTCCTGCTGTCTTTAGTTGGAAAGCTGAAAGAAACTTAGCAGATAAATAGGTTCAAGCATGTGTTCCAGGGAGATAATAGCTCTGACGTTATTCTAATTTTCTCCTAGTAAATTAGGGCTTGGTCCTGAAACACCCTCTAGGAGAGGGTGCATATTTCAGGAGTTCCATTTTAACTACAGGGTAATATTTGCAACAGCTATTACATTTTTATGGATAACTGAATGGGGAGGAACTTTATGTTCAGTATTTGACTGCCAGAAAGGAAATAGGGCATTCAGACGTTGAAGCAGAGACTGCTGCCCTGACTGTGTTGACCCACTATCAGCCACAAAGCAGGATTTACATTTTCTCCAGTTGCTGCAGTTGCTCTGCTGCTTGTTCTTGTCTCTCTCTACTTCCTTGTCTCACAGCATCCTCTTATAGGGACCCAGTGTCTTGCTTCCTCTTGGTGTAAACCTCTGGGGTAGGGGAATGGCAGGAGGAGAGGAGAGTTGGAAGCCAAATGTTGTAATGACAAGTTTGTGGCTTTAAGCAGTTTACCTGTGGTTGTTTACGCTGCCTCCTTTGTCCAGATGCTCTCATTAGTTTGCTCCCAATTATAATATCCACAAGTGCCTACTCTCTGTAGTTCCCTGTGGCTTGCCAAATAGTCTGCTGAGGCATTACTGAATTCCAGGAGAGGCCAATGCCTTCCCAATGCCGTCTTTCTCTCTCACATGCACATACATCACCACAGAAAAGGCAGCTGACCCCGTTGGCAGAAAAAGGTAACCAAATGTCCAAGACTCCACCCAAGGCTATTGCAGTAATTAGGAAGATGCCCAAAGGACTCTTTGTCAGCCTTATAATGAGCACATGCTTTTAAAATTAGTTTTCACCATCCTGACAGGGAAAAGAAAAATGTGTTTTATTTAGCTTGTGGCTGTGTCTTAGCCTGAATTTTTTTGTGCACCATTAAAGCAGGCTCTTATATGGAGCAGCCTCTGACCTGGATTAGCAGATTTCTATGCCTGGTGGTCATACCCTGGGATCTGTTTAAGCTTGGGCTGGTATCCCATCTCCTTGCTTTGAGGTGACAGACCAACCTATATGAGTCCATCTGCAGCCCCTCAAGCCTTTTCTCAGCAGTTCACTCTCTACTCTTGTCCCCACAAAAGGCAGAATAGTTTTCCTGCAACTATCTGGGAAAGTGCTCTAGACCACTCCCATGTAAGAGACATAGAGTTAGGGCCATGGGTGCTGCTGAAGGGTGTTGACACCCATAATAGGCTAACAGAAAACTCACACCTAGTAGTCAAAACAAACCATTTGCTGTGTCCTGGTTCGAATTTCAGCTGGTGTAACTGGGGTATAGAGGAGAGGTGTAACCCTTCAGTGGCAGAAATAGTCTGCTGGAGAAACAAGCTCTCTGAAGAAGCTAACTGCGCACAGGTTCTCTGCAGCCACAGTAACTCCTGGAAAGGGAACCCATAGCATGTGTTCCCACTGTCACTGTGACAGGTCATCTGGGAGAACACAGGAAGAAGTTTCACTGTGATTCATAGGCCCCTTTTTCAAAATAAGGAAAGTCATATTAAGCAAGGAAAAAAGCACACTTCTCCCTTCAGGCGAAATTAAGTTTTCAGGTTCTCAAACTTGGCATGAAAGCTATGAATCCTATCTAAATGAACTATTTGTTCTTAACAAGGAAGCATTACAGAGATTTATTTTTATTTGTTTAAATTATTGGTTTGTGGTGAGAAAATGACACCACTGATGTCTGGTGTCTGTGCTAGTTAGGAAGGTATGCTGCTGTTTGATATAAACTGCATTTGGTTTAAATTGTCTGGAGAAAATTAGTATCGTATTCTTTAGTGCCTTATGGACCATTGGGCCTGGATTTATTTTTATATTTAAAATGCATTGTTCCCCAATTGCATGCAAAGAACTCCTATTTTCTGAAAGAAAATTTTAGTTTATGGCAGATTGCAAGACTAAAACTATGAATACAATGTAAAAGCCCTTCTAATAGTATCTGCAAATATGTGAGGGCTACATATAATCAGAAGAAAGTATTTCCTGAATTCAGATCAGTATTTGCAGAAGCACTGGAAAAGTTTAAGAAATTCATATACACTGTTAAAAAATTATAAAAGCAAATCTCAACTTGTTTGGTAGAATAAAATTAGTAGATCTCAAGTGAGCAGGCACTGCACTGGGAATTTCCCAAATGCCTTAATGGGGTGGATGGCCCCTACCAAAAAAGGGTGAAATGCTGGTGTTTCTACCTTCAGTAGCTGCTTCTAAGATTTCAGGTGTGACCTTGGTCAGTAGACACCTGAATCTTGCAACACAAGAGGAAACATCACAGCCTTTGCAATCTCTTCCCATCCCTTTCAAGGCTTGTGCTGCCTGTATCCATGGAATGATACAGACAGTGGGACTGGGACTTGCTCTCACTTGGGCAGACCTACCAGCTGGCCCTGGGGGATGACTGGTGGCCATGGGGCTGTGGCTGCTCTTGTCTTCACCAACCCAGCACAGGGCAGAGGGCCATGAATCACAACACAGCTGAGTCTGGCCAAAGAAGTCTCTGCTCTGCCAGAAGTGGATCTACTTTCCAATTATTCAAGAATGAAGAAAAAAGTCAATAATGTTTTGTCCTTCTTTCCTCAGGAAAATTTCAAAGCCTGAAGAAATAGAAGAAAGAGGTTGGACTTAAAATTAAGCACAGATAGAGCTGAGGTTCACATTTCATTTGAAAGCTTTATTTCCCACCTTCTGATAGGTTTTAGGATTTACTTGAAGTTTGTTTCAGTTTTTTGTACCAAGACTTTACTTCACTTTTTTTAAACTATAAGCAACAAGTTGTGTTTCTCCCCTTTCAGAGTTTAAGTAAGACTTAAGACCTGGGGTTTTAGTCAATGAGAAGCTCAACTTGAGCCAGCAATTTGTGCTTGCAGCCCAGAAAATCAAGTGTATACTGGACTGCATCAAAGGAATAGTGGCCAGCAGGTTGAGGGAGGTGATTCTCCTCTACTTCACGCTTAGATCCCAGCTGCAGTCCTGTGCTCAGCTCTGTAGTACCCAGCACAAGAGGGACATGGAGCTATTGGAGCAGGTCCAGAGAAGGCCATGAATATGCTCAGAGGACTGGAGCACCTCTCCTATGGAGACAGGCTGAGAGAGTTGGGCTTATTTAGCCTGGAGAATAGAAGGCTCCAGGGAGACTTTAGAGCAGCTTCCAGTAACTAAAAGGGGCTACAAGATATAAGGAAAGGGCCTTTTTGCAAAGGCATATAGTGATAGGACAGGGGGAATGGCTTTAAGCTGAAAAATGTGAGATTTAGATTAGATATGAGAAAAAAATTCTTTCTTGTGAGGGTGGTGAGGTGCTGGCATAGGTTGCCCAGAGAAGCTGTGACTGCCCCAGCCCTGGCAGTGTTCAAGGCCAGGTTGGACGAGGCTTTGAGCAACCTGGTCTAGCAGAAGGTGTCCCTGCCCATGGCAGTGGGGTTGGAACTGGATAAGCTTTAAGGTTCCTTCCAACTCAAACCATTCTGTGATTCTATGGTTCTATAATTCTATGATCAGTTCAAAACTCTGGGGAAAAAAAGGAAAAGGAGATATTTGAATAACTATTTTGGTTACCACTGTAAAGATGCTTTATGAAAACATTAAAAAGCTTATTTAAAAGTATTTCTAAAAAAAATCATAATTAAATATGGAATGATTTGATCTGAAATACTTTCTCTGTCATGAAATTATATTCTGGACACTTGGACCATAAAAAATCTGTTAAGTTTGCAAGCTCATACGATTTCTTTCATAAACACTTAAAGGATACAAGAATTTACCTTATATTCCTTGTGGCTGGATGAAAACAGAAAACATAGTGTGGATTTGGCTACAGGCGAGATTTGTTAAGGCTTTTGAAGCTTTAATGTGTTCTGAAATAAAAGGAAAATGGTGCTTTGCAGCTAACTCAAACATACTTGTTGCTGCATCACTACATATTCTAGGATGCCCTCCACACTGCTGTACAACCAAATAGGGGGTGTTCTAGGTACAGCCTGCTCTCTGAAATCCAGTGTCCAAGCACTGCTGACACAGCCACACAATGTTACTGCTGTACTCCCCACTGCTCCCTGTACCTCTCCGCAGATGCTGAGCGGTTGAATGGGTCTATCTTCATGTTTGTAACTTAACCATTCTATCAAAACATCAAAAGGAACTATGAAAGTTATAAAAGCTGAGTTATAGCAAAGCACCAGTCACAAATTTGAATCCAATCTCTTATTTGCTCCACTGAGCTAAGGGATGGTTGACATATACATCTGGGAAGCTGTCCTGTCTTGGTAAAATTCTGCAAATTTATGGTGAATTTGCTATCTCTTGTGAATTTGTTCCAAAATTCATTGCTATCATTGTTCCAGCTACCCTGTGCATCCTCCAGGTAACCAGAATTTCTTGTCAAAATGAAGCAGTGCTAAAGATAAAAGAATGTATTACCTACCAGAATATCTCTGGCTACATCTAATCTCATACATGCCAAACAGTTGTCATCCTGAAAAAACTTTCAACCTTTGTGAAAATAAGGAAAATCACTGCTTACGTGGACCTTAACATAGCCCTATGAGTGTTAATTTGAAATGAAAGGCTAAAGAGGACACCAAAAGGCAGAGAACAGTCATATCGGCAAATGGCCACAGATGAGGTACCCTTCATGGTAGTACAGTGAAATGGAGAACTTAATTCTATAATACTTTCTGAGTTCACAGGATTTCATACTCCACATCCTTGCCTCTGATTCTACATATGAATAATATATTATGCCACCTTTGTACTGGTTTTATGGCTATGCAAAGCAAACCAGACCTTAACCACAACTGCTATACTCTTAGGTTGTGAAGCTGAAATTAGTTCATCTCATAAACTCATTATCAAGACTGCAGTTCTTTAATTTGATGCTACTCAAGAAAGAATAAAATGATTAAAAAATCACATACTTTTTTGAAAGAATATTCTCAGTTTTGTCCATTACCTTTAGTCCAAGATTAGGTTTCCTAAGGTCACCTAGAAAAAAAATGCCCAAATAAAGAGTCCCAGGGCTGTTCCAGGAAGAAACTGGTATGGGGTTTGTATTAATCACAAACTCCTGTAGGTGAGAAAAAGATGTATTCATAGAATCAGCTAGGCTGGAAAAGACCTTTAAGATCATCAAGTCCAACCACTACCCCAAGACTACCAAGTTCACCATTAACTAAACCATGTCACTGAAGGCCTCATCTACACTTTCATGTTGGTTTATTGAATTATTTAGGTTTCCAGTGTTTAAATATTTGCTTTATTTGCTGACCCAAATACAGGCAAGTTAAGCTTAGAAATGGTTCAGTGTGGAAATGGCATCAAGCATTGCACTTGGTGTTTTTCTCCCTTCCCATTTAATTTGTTAATGCCGTATGTTCAATCTCTCAAATTCATTAACTGCTCTTATAATTGAGTAGCATGCACACAAAAAGTCTGCATTTTCTATTTACTTATTGTATTGTAATTACTATTTAATTTACTATGTAATTACACCATTTAATTAGAGAGATAATTTCCCATGGTTTTCTGGTATACTAGGACATCTGTGGCAATTTAGTCTGTGATTTGCAATAAGCAAAAAATAAAAAGTTTAACTGAAAGCCAAAAAATTTGCAAAGGAACTTAGGAGCAATCTATTTTCAGTGAAGAAGGTGTACAACTAACACTGAGCTTACCTATCAAGCTGGAGGAATAGTAATTTTGCGGTGATCAAGGCTCTGAACCGGGACCATAGATATAAGTTCAGACATGTTGCCCTGCCTTTAATGCATCATCATCCTGGGGCTCTTCAGCAAGACAGTAAAAACACAGCAACAGGGTAGAGCTAAAACCACAATGGAAAATCCCCTTGACAGGAAGATTTGCAGGTATACTAGAGCATGGGAAAGCTGGTTGGTAAGAGGAGGACAAGGATTAATCCTTTTGTGCCTCAGTTGAACAGCTTCTCCAGCATTGATTTACCTGGTAAGAGTCATTATCAAACTACATTACTACTACCTCTGAGGCTCTGAAAAACTTTGTAAGTAGCAGCAAACCAGTCTGTGTAAAGAAAAAAAGAAAAAGAAGAGATGGTTCACTTTTCAGCTAGGAAAAAGGGACGTTGTAATGATGAGAAGAGTTTTTGTTATGCTGGGCTGAAGACCAAGCTTCATGTAAGGCTGTCTATTTGTTTGTTTATTCTACTGAGTGAGTACTGGTGTATTGATGCACTTCCCATTAAAGGAAACATCGCTTATAGGCCAAAGAATGTGTGAAGAGAAATTTTGAGTTAGGGACTTGTTATGTTTTTTGGTTTTCCAGCAAGAAGTTTTGTGTCAGTATCTAGAGATTCATCTCTGAACAGAACAGCTTGTCTGATCAGGATTCTAAGAGAGAATACTATGTTGGATCAAATGGCATCCCCAGTAGGTGAATGGTACCTTTCAAACCACATATATAGTTTCATTTTCCTTCCAATGCACTTTTTGTTTTTCCCTATTATGAGGTCTACAGCAGCAGAAGTGTCTTGGTGTCTGCTCCCGTATATCTGAGATGTTTAATGCCTTCCCCTAAAACACAAGCTGTCAGAGTCTAATAATGCTCTCCTGAGAATCCAGCTTTCCTTAATCTGAAAATAAACCAAAGCCAATTCACACCATTTCTGCAGTCATTGTGGGAATATAAAGCTTGAAATACCAGCCTTCAACACAAATAAGGAATCTCCAGTTTAGATGGTTTGAAAGAATAACATGAGATACACACTGAATTATTTATTGGTTTGAATTAGCAGAAGAGTTGTCAGCAAGTAGAGGGAAGTGGTTATTTCCTTCTCAGTACTGGTGGAGCCATATCTAATCTGTGTCAAATTTCAGGGTACACCAGTACAAGAGAAAGCAGTAAACTAGAGAGCATCCACAGGAAGGTCAAGGGGCCTGAAGAACATGAAACAGGAAGAAAGGCTGAGGAAACTGGACTTGTTCAGTCTGGATAATCTCCCAAATTCCCTTTCAGCCTGAATTTTTCTGAGATTCAAATGACTTCAGTTTCTTGGGCAAAGCATGTAGGGAGACCCGAAGTGGGAGACCCCAAGTGTCTAAACTGTCAGGTTACACATCCTTTTTTCTTACTTTTTAGCTGTTGATATAGTTGGCAAATGTTTTGATTCACATACTTTTGTATTATAGAGGAATCACATAAACACAAAGAGCAAATTACTACGTGTCCTAGAAAAATGCTTCCTTCATGGGAAATTCCCCTTTTATCCAGATACACCTCAAATATCTAACGATTCACGTTCTGTTTCTGAGAAGAATCCTTCTGAAACATAGGATGCAGGGCTTCCTAAACATGGGAAATAGCCACAGAGGAAGTCCCATGACCTATTTAAAGGCACTCTTTTAGTCTGGAGAAGAGAAGGCTTGGGGGGGATCTTACTGCTCTCTACAACTGTCCGAAAGGAGGATGGAGTGAGGTGGGGCTTGATCTCTTTTCCCAAGTAACAAGTGATAGGACAAGAAGTAATGGCCTCAAGCTGCACCAGGGGAAGTTTAGATTGGATGTGAGGAAGAATTTCTTCACTGAAAGGGTGCTCAGGCATTGGCACAGGCTGCCCAGAGCAGTGGTGGAGTCACTGTCCTTGGAAGCATTCAAAAACCATGTAAATGAGTCCCTCAGTGACATGGTTTAGTGGTGGTCTCTGCAGTCCTGGGATAACGGTTGGACTTGATGATCTCAGAGGTCTTTTCCAACCTAGCTGATTCTATGATTCTCAGGACAGTTCCCGACAGCATTGTTAAGGCTGATAGCAAGCATGAAAGTTTTTAATAATTATCCACAGAGTCAATTAGTTGCTTTTAGTTACAGTAATTCCTAGGCTAACTTCACTGTGCAGAACTGTTCCATGACAGCAAACCCTTATTAACCCTTCCAACTAATCAGATGCTTTTTTTAATGGCACAGAATGGTCTTAGTGTTTCATGTCAGGATGGCTGCCTTTTAGTGATAGCAGTAATTGCTGAATGTATAACAGTGAAAAGCATTTTTAGAGCTCTCAGGCTGTAATAACACTAGGTTATGCAAAGCATTAGGTGTGAGACACCTCTTAAAGGGTGTCTCAGATGCTACAGAATTAGACAGAAATCCAGGATGCAATAGCCAGTTTCATGTGAGGCCATTTTTTCCTTATAGTCCTTCTGTGTTCCAAGATTATTTTTGTTGCCTGCCACATACTGTCTTGTTGATAGCCTAACATTTATTTTATAGTAATGAAAAAAACCCATTATGCATGGAGAAGAAAAGAGAGCATGTTCCCATCACTGCCACACTTTATAAACTGGGATTAAAGTGATTTATTTCTTTTTAAATTAGAGGGCTTATTTGTTTTCATATGAACCTTGCATCACAGCAGAGCTAAGTATTTCCTATATCGTAACCCTGAATTTAAGTTACACAGTACGTGTAGCTGTGTTAATCCAACTGTTCACTCAAGGCTGAAATATGGGGAGGACTGACTCCCACTCCTACTGCTTCTGAGTGAACGTTGTTTCCCTTCTTCTGACCCCTCTGGTGCCTACTGGACCCTTTGGTAAGCCAAATGAGATCTTTTGGTCCTCCACATTGCCAGCAGGCATACAACCCCCACTGGTATAGTACAGGGTTGAGAGTATGCAGCTGAGAAGTGCATGTCAGGAGTTAGGGGAAAGGGGATATTTTAATCTCAGTGGGAGGAAGTCATTAGATCAGCTTAAGCCTTAAGTGTAATTTTATCATCAAACCCACTCTCATTTTAGCCTGTAAACCATTAATTGAAAAATATCTTATTGCTTTTTGAAGAAATTCTAGTCCCTAGTCAGTGCTGTCTTAAAGAAGTATTTTACTGTGAAAATTTCATTGGCACAAACTCCACAACAAATTCAGAACAAAACACAGATGCAGTATAGCAAAGGATTTTAAAATCATATTCTTGTTACAGGGAGGTGACTATTTGTCTTTCACTAGTGTAGTATCTTCTCCAGTTCTCCCTTCTTTCTGTCATTTAATGGAAAGCAGCTACCCCTGCCCCAGGCTTGCTGTTTTCACATTTGATATGGTAGAATGAAGAAACATGAAAAACCATCTTTTTTTTTTTTTTTTTTTTTTTTTTTGATTCGTTATGTAAAATACTTCCCTTTTTTTCTCTCCCTTCACTCCAGGTCTATTTCTGCTCCTAGACGGTACATTTCACAGACATGGTTTACTGATAATTTTAAAAAGCTTTTTATTAAGTCAANTTTTTTTTTTTGTTTTGTTGATTCGTTATGTAAAATACTTCCTTTTTTTTCTCTCCCTTCACTCCAGGTCTATTTCTGCTCCTAGACAGTACATTTCACAGACATGGTTTACTGATAATTTTAAAAAGCTTTTTATTAAGTCAAAATACAACAGGAAAAAAAGATTGGTATGATAAAGAGTGTAAATAAATGACTTGTTTTTCTTTATACATAGGTGCCACTGAAAGGATTAATGATGGAGAACATGGTAGTAAGTGTTTTCTGAAGGAAAGGTCAATGACAACAGTATCAAATTTCCATAAAACTCTTGTTTCAGTAAATGAATCAATTAAATGAAAGAAGATATAATACCTGTTATGTTCTGTCAAGCATCTGTAAGACCGATTACAATGATAACATAGCACACCCCCTCTTGTAATCTTGAAACAGCTGTCAAAATATTTACATGTTGTGCCTGTCCTCTCAGCACTGAAAATGAAGGCAGTACAAAGCTGGAAATAACTGTTTTTTACAGCTTCTTGATTTCAAGTAATTATACATCCACACAGTGCTACTCTGCAATTACCTTTTGATTTTTACATTGGGAAGTCCAACATGAGCCTTTTACATGAAACTAATTGTAATATCTCCATGCTGTGCATGGAAGAACTGAAGCCTAATCTCTGTTACATTTCAGTGCTTAATGTTGCTTTTTTAAACACAGAGAAGTAATTCAATGTATTGATTGTTACATAAGTTGTTCTATGGCTATATATGCACTTATGGCTACATACTAAATTACTTAGTAATTTAGTATTTATTTATTAGGTTATAGTCAGTCTGGCACAGATAAATACACTGAAATTAATGGGCTGGACAACCATCATTGCATTGTCACATGGAGAGTTTGTCTTTGCCACAACATTAATTTGCACTGGACCTCAGGTAGGGACATCAGTTCAGAGGGACTTTTTCCTATGTCTTGCTCACCTGCTTGAGGATGTGAGCTGTCATTCAAGTGCTGCTGATACCCATGCTGGTAATTAAGTTACAAAACCTTATTAAGTAGTCAGCCTAGACATTATTTTAGTTGAAATACTGTTAACAAAAACTGCCGTGTTTTCCTGGGTGGCAACACCAATTCAACTAATTAATTATATGGGCAGTTACCTACAGAACACAGACTCCACCTGTTACAGAGCAAAGAAACTCTAAAAGCTCAGCATCTGGGGAAAAGAAATGTTGGAAAGACCCTTGAACAATAACTTAATAAGATTATTAATTTTGTCTGAACCAACCAATACAGAAAACAAAACCTATAACTGCTTCATCTAAAAAGAAAATAATATGATGTACATTGAGGAGAGAGATGGAGAACAGAGTGACTACGGCAAGATTTGATTTTTTCCATAGAGTTCAGTCAGTGTAACTGAACACATAATATTCTCATTTTCACATCCTGAAAAGAATATTGATACTCTTTGCACAGAAATGGTACTTGATGCTTCACATAAGAGTAGCTTCTTGGTTAGTATGACTGACAAAGCTCTTAAGCAGAGCCTTAAATAGAACAATACCTGTAGTCAACAGACTGATGTAATCTATAAAAGTAAATATAGCTGCTTTTACCATGATAGACACAAAGTCAATATGGAGCAACCCAACTGTGACAATTTTTAATACTGTGCATCAGTTTTGGTTTATAAAGGTATAAAAGACTGAAAGACATTTGTGTGAATATGCTGTTCTGCCTTAATGGAGGATGAGAAAGGTATAAGCTGGAAAAATGTGATGCTATGGAAAAGTTCTTGGCAGCTTGGCAGAGGGAGTATGTGTGTATAATTACAGGATGATAGTCTATTTTCAGGTACCAAATTACAGTGAGACATCTGCTCTACCAGTACTGTAATCAGTCATCAAAAAGGCCATGAAACTGAGGAGTTTTATTAAAAGGGTGAGGAGGGCATAGGATTTGCAGTGTCACCCAGGGGTAACCTGAAGGAAAACCAGGAAACTGCAAGTCCTCAGGTGTCAGCTAAGCATATAGGCTAACTAGCTTTAAGGGATACATCCTGAGCATTTTGTCTTGGGGAAGGCATTTGTCTACTGAAAATCCCTTTAAGTGCTGTTGAAGGGAAGACAAATGCACTGCTCAGCCTGTGCTGTACCTGCTGAGATAACTGCAACTGCTACTACAAGGAGTGCAATATGCAGACCTGTCAGAGAGCAAAAGAAAATTGTGGTTCCTCACCTCCACATGTGGTCATTTAAGTGAGGTGATGGCAAAGAAGGGTGAGCTGGGAAGGCTGGAGTTAGCCAGCCCAGTGTCCATGTTACATTGCACTAATCTCTCTAAATCCTGAAACAATGTGCTTGTATTTAATTTGCAAGCTCCTTAGCAGAGGATTATTCTTGGTCACATTTTCCCTTCCTACTGTTGGGTATTCATATTGATTACAAAAGCATCCCTCCCACCTGGGGAGGGATACGATTACTGGTCTAAACTGCAGCAGTATGAGAGAGCTTTGCTCTTCAAAAAGTAGCATTAACAGAGTTTAATATGCCACCTCCAGTGTGATCCTTGTCCCTAGAAGTTTTCGTTCTGAAGTTGCCATGCTCAGTGCCAGTTACTATGCTGTTAGCAATGCAGGACAGCAGCACCACCCTGCCAGGGGAATGAAACAGTGAGGTTTCATCTAGCAGGGCAATAAGCCAGGCCAGGAGCCTGCTCTCTGCCAGGCACAGATTAGCCTGGAAATTAATATTTGAACTCTGCATCTGCTTCCTCTTAAACAAACAAAGCATCCTCAACCCCCACACAGTTCTCAGCAGCCTGCCTTGCGAATGTTCACTGATAATAAACTCTTGCTCCTTTCTTTATAGTACCTCACCGACAATTACAAAAAACCCCCAGCTTTCCCTCACTGTTACAATTGCTCATTATTAAGTCTGTGTTAAGTCTGTAAAGAATGTGAAGATCTAAGTTCTCAGATGCAAGTGTTTCTCACTCTACCTACCTGCTGAGATCAGGACACTAGAGACTGGCTATTAAATGTGGATTGCTAACTTGGCTGTAGCTTAAAAAGCAACAATAAAAAGCGTCCCTTAACATTAAGTAGGCATGGGATTATTAACTGTTACAGTTTGTATTGTTATAGACAGAAAGATATGAAAAGACTTCTAATAAGTTTTCAGTGATAGTTTCTCAGTGACATTAAGCCATGAGAAAATAAACTTCACCTTCTCAAGAGCTAAACAGAAAATTGATAAATCATTAACTGTAAATCCAATAAAAATCTGCTTGTCAACATTCTCATAAATAAACCTTGAAAGATTACTGCTGATTTATTGCATGCATGTCAAAGAACAACACCTCTGGGAAGAGTTAGGTCTGTTGCATATGAGCTGGGCAGTTATTCAGGGCCTGGGTGTAAAGCCCCATCATGCCCCAGGCACAACAGCAGTCCAGTGATATAGGAAAACTGATGGCATGTGTCCTCATGACACAGGCAGAAGAGCCTTCTGTTGGCTCACCCAGCCTAAAGCAAGGGGTGGGCATCATGATTTTAACCTTTTAAAATAAACAGAAATAATCCTGGAGTTAGGAACTGAAGCCTCATCTCTTCCAGCCGAGTGCTTATACTTCCATACTAGTTCAAAAGCAAATTTAATGACATAGTTCTTTCTCTATAAAGTAACCAAAGGATTCAGCATTCACTATTTTAGGAAGGAACTATTTTTTTTCCTGAGTGAATTCACTTTGCCCCCTTTAACAAAACTCTGCTGGAGCTTCTTCAAACAGGTAGCAGATGATGAGACCGTAAGTTTTGAACTTAGGTATCTGAATTTCACTTTACATGACAACATTCTTTTGCGACTTGGACCTTCAAAATCTTGGGTTCTCATTCCCAACCAGTGGAGGGGCTTTCAAAATTGCCTTTGGCCTCCTCTGCATGTTTACATATCTAAACAACTTGACAAGTTCAGCCTGAGGTCATGTAAATGGTTTTGACACTTTCACATTTGTCACACAACTGATGATTGTCCAGTCTTTGATCCTGCAGACTTAACATTCAGCACCTTGTCATTGCAACTGAAATTGGATAATTACATATGCAAACATGTTAAGGAACATTTGTAAGATCAGGACACTTGCTTAGAGGTGTCTTAGGGTGAGAAGATATATGAGAAGATAAAAAGTCCTCTCTTTCTGAGGCAAACCTCAGAAAGGCCTTTTTAAATTTGACCACATTCTTTAAACCACATGCTTTATATATGGCCATGTTAGTTAAATTAAAAATGCTGATGTGAAACTAGTATTTACAATCTTACACACTCGGCCTGTTCTTTCATCCCACTGAAGTTTGAGCTGGTACATCATGTACCCTGCATCGTTGTACTCAGTAATTCTACAGAAATTCCTGAAGTCTGGAATTCAGTACAGTAGTACTGAATACTGGAACAGGCTCTGAAATGGTGTAGTCATCATTTAAAATTCATGAATAACATTTAAAGAATGACCAATATTGTGCTAGAGCCTTCTTGTACCACCAGATTCACAGAATTGCAGAAAAATTAAGGTTGAAGATTTTCTGAGATTGCATAGTTCAACCTGTTCAAAGCAGTATCAAATACAAGGGCAGGTGACTCAAGGTCTTGTCTAAACAAGGATGGACACTTCTTCTAGTGTCTGTTAGAGATTTGCTAATCAGAATCACAATAACTGATCGTTTTGATGAGAGAACATCTCCGAAGTTTTATTTTGCTGTCCCATTTACCAGGACTTCCTGAGAAAATTTCTTTGATGAAGCTGGGTTAAATGTGAAGACATTGTCTAACTAAAAGTTGAGAAACTGACTTAGCTGCCTTGCATTATTTAAATTGCTTGGACCAAATCCAGAAGCCCTTCCTTGGGCCAGAATCCCACTGCAGTTCCAGTAGCTTATTTGCAACTTTCTGTCAGATTCTTCTCTTACCCCACCTCCTGATCTGAACTGGCTGTTGAGGATCAGTCATTCTGACTCTTGTTATTAGTTAGCAAGAGGCTTTTTCCAACACTTCTTCTGTCCTTCCTGAATATGTGGTATCAAAGACACAGTTGAATTCATTTATTTTTAAAAGTAAGGCTGACCTAAACACTTAAGAAGCATGGGAAAAACAATGAATGAAGGGCTATAATGGGATTGGCCTGGTTTTAACGAACAGTTGTCCACTGGTGACTTTACTAAGAGTCTGGTCACAGAGTTTCCCTGTTTGTGTCCCCATTTCTTCAAGTTTCACAATGTATACTTCAGAGCAATGCAACTAGTAGTTTCCTCTTAGTTGCTCCATGACTTTTTTTTGCTCCCTCAAAAGGCTCAGAGATCAACCATACCTGACATGCCAGCTCCTGAACAAATCTCAGCCTCTGACAAATGCTATGGCAATGGAAAAGGGACACATGAGAGCATTCACTTTCACTGAGGTAATGAGAGAAAGAGAGTGGCCTCCTTTTAGCTTTAATCATCTCAGGGCCTCTTAGGGGAACTGTTGCAGCACTGCTGTGCAGCCTTTTTCCTTTCCTCTACTCATCTATAGATGGATTTGGCTCAAAGAACCAGCATGTGAACAAAATGGATCCAAAGGAAAAAGGCCTAATCAGCAAGCAAAAGTTTTGGCAGGGAGTGTATGTCCTGATAGGAGAACATCAAGGAAATACTATAATCTGTGGTCTGGAGAATGGCACAGAACAGCACCAAATAACACAAAGGTTTAAATGTGGATATGACACAATATAAAAATATCCATATGACATATAAATCCAGCATAGAGTTTTCAGCACAAATCCTACATAACTTTCAGTGTTTAGAACTAAAGTGCAGGCCCAGGGCTTCCTTTAGTTACAGAGGGGAATAAGTGTAATAAAAAATTTCACTGATCGTGATAGCAATATCTGGAAAGACTAAAATCTCAAAAGAGTCTGGCAAGATCCAGCCAAAAAAAATACTGTGGGCTACTTCTTATAAATGATGTGTTTTAAAGGACAAAGACATAAAACTGTCTATGCAATTCAACCACAACACAGCCTAGCACCAAGAAGATCCAGTTTCAGAAAACAGATGCCGTCACCAGTGCAGAACAGGGGAAAGCTTTTTTACACAATGTACTGTAACGTGTGACACAATGTACTGTAACGTGTGAAAACTTTTAGGAGCTGCAATGAGGTCACTTACTGCTTCTTTCTGTAAAATAATAAAAATGATGAAAAATTGTCATCCAGGGTTTTTGGAATTCTGACCTAAAACCTCCAGGGACTAGTTTTAAACCATGCAATAACAACTTCTCTTCATTTGCTGGTGGCTGACCTAGGTTCATAGTGGCCCAAGGTGATTAGTAACACTCCTTTACCCATTCTCTGGGACCTTAACTGGCTCTCCTGCATTGTGAGCATGGGCTATGAAGAGGGCCTCATTTCCCTCCTCCACCTCACTGCATGGTTGTGCAAGGAGGATACAGTCCATCTCATGTAAAACATCTACAGTTGCTGTGTTGTGTTTATCTTTTTTAGGCACCCTGGTATACAGGCAGAACTTGTCACTACAAAACGTAGAAGGGAGATTTCCCAGAAAGATGGGGTAAGGAGGAGAGGTGATCTACCTTAGAAGCGATCCTATCAAAAATAATATGGCTGAGAGTTTTCAAGGCTCCAGAGGAAATTAAGCAAAAAACCCAGCTGAAAGTCAAAGGAAGCAAGTATAAGTGGAAATATATATCAGTTCTTCTTGGGAGTCTAGGCTAGGCTGCAAAAAACCCAAAGAAAAATAATTGAAATAGTGTCATGTGTAGATTTGTCAACAACATTTTGTATATTCTACATATTTGAAAGAAATCATTTTGTTACAAGAGGAAACCTAACAAAATACAGGACTAAAACCCTATCTCAAGCTTTGGGAAATCGAAATTGGATCAAATTCAGTGGTTTGGAACTATCTCAAATTCAATAACTTGGACCAGGAAAGAGGCCATAAGAAACAAAGAAGAACAAGAGGTATGTGGTGCAGCCAGTATATCACCTCTGGCCCATGACTGCTTAGCTAATGGAAGGAAGGATGGGTTCCCATCCTGTAAACGCCCTTTTTCCTCCAAAGTGCTTTTTGTCTGCTACCCAGCTCTGCTAGAACTTCTCATGGGCTCCCTAAATTCAGAGAGTGATCACAATGTCATGTTCTAGTCAGGGACTAGAGGAAATAAAATGTTCCTTAGTCAAAAATCACATATAACATCACATTTTGACCTATTTTTAGAAAGTTCAAAGCCTGCTGAGAGGAATTTAGAGTAAATGAAAGAAGAATGTTATTGCCTTTATTTTTTTTTTTTTAATTACAGCAGTTAGGGTGGGTATAAAAAGATACCAAGAAACCAGGATACAATCACACATCTGTGCTAAACTGACAAAGAGGCCATTCAGCAGTAGTAACATGAAGTTGCTGCTGGCCTGATTTGGCCTTTATTAAAATACAGTCGCCAGTCCCCTATCCTTCACTGGAGCTGATGCTGTCATCAAAGGAAGCCCCATTTAATGAAACTAAAAGTCTGAGCCTTCCCAAGTGAAGCTTATCAGTGGCATAATGTGATCTGCACAGGTTTACATAATTCACTTTTACATGCAAGAAAGCCTACTGCAACATGGTACTGATGTTGACTCCTTGCTACTTCTCTCTCTTCTCAATATCAGGACCATATCCCAAATTTGTGGCTCATTTTCCCTTTCATCCTCTTTACCAAAGCCCTGCTGCACTCTGCTACAGAAGCCTTGTTGCGGCTAGAGGCTGACATTTTCCCCCACCAGCAAAACAGCATCCTTCATGGTTGCCCTGAGCATTAAGGCTGCAGCCCTGTGCACATAAGCCTGCATGGCACAAGGCAGGGTGTTGGACAATTGCTTTGGCTAAGTTGACAAGACAGTGTGATTGATGTTTGCCATTCGCTGCTCTTTCTAGCAGGTAAAGGAAATGCTCTGCAAAAATATCTTCTGAGCTATCTCTTCATCAGTTAGCATAGAGACAGCCTAACTGTGTTTACTCAGCACTCTGTCCAGGCTGACTTTGTTGAGTGTTGCATGAGCAAACACATGTGAATGCTTACACAAGCTACAGTTTGGCACAATCAGAACAGGCCAATAGGTTGAAAAATACATCCTACATATACTTTTACTTTGCACTAGATATAGTCTGGTGTACTGAACTAAACATCCCTAATGTGAATATGGACACAACAAAATCCTGATTCAACCTGCTACATTTCATTCATTGAACAGAAGTCCTTACCTTCTCTATCTCTGGCCCCTGTCTCCTTATTGATTTCAAGGGAATAGAATGAAATCAAGCTCCATACTTCATCATCTGAGCTTTAAATTCAATCATGTGAATCTTGCCCTACTCCATGGACCTATTCTCACTCAAAATAGGTTCTGCCAGCAGTATGGACATATCACATGAACATGCTGTTTATTTTGAGTCTTGACCTTCTCCTTATTTTGTAACTAACATTCTTCATGCAAAAATAACAAACCAGACTAAAAATTAGCTCCCTCCTACACTGGACACTGTTATATCTGAAGGGACTGTTAGTTATAAAAGAAATTTTCCAAGGAGCATATAAACAACTTTTCAGATTTCCCTTTTTGTTGCTTATCAAGACTTCCAACAGTCTTCTTTTTATTTTATTTTTTTTTAAATATCCATTTTCCTTCCACTGTCTGGCATCTCTCAGCCATTTTTAATTTAAAGCATGTGTGTCTCAAATGTGATTTTATAGCAATGCATCTTGTCCTAACCTGTGTTTGGGATTTTGTTTTCATTCAGTTTTTAGCTTTGTATTCCAGTCAGAGGAATTTTCTTTCATATTTTGTAATCTTTAACTGGCTGTGGGAAAGCAGAGCGGCTAATGAGACACATCTGACACTCCTTCCTGTCAAAGAGTAAGCCCAGCTGTGAAGCTTGAGCAGCTTGGGCCATACAGAACTGATTAACCTCTTACTTTAGAAGCTGTGTGCCGCAATTATTGGACCTAGTGTGAGCAGAGAGGCTAAGAGGTGGCTTTGAGACCCCTCCACAACAGCAGGGCCATGGGCAGTCTCCAACAGGGGAGAAAGCACTGACTCCAACCACTAGGGAAGAAAAGAATGTAGCACAGCCTTCTTTTTGAACATTAGATTTCTCATACCTCTCCTTTTCTTTGGCAAAGGCAACTTCTCCCACCTTTCTTCTCCATTTCTATGCCTTGATCTCACAGATGCATGTTACTCTTCTCTCATTGTCTCAGAATTTCTTTCACAACAGGACACCTGAGCAACAGCAACATGGTAATACTCACTTCCAAATGTCTGTTTGAAAAGCATCACTATTCTGAACTGTATAAATAATCCAAGGATTAGCTGTAGAGAATTTGATCTTTGACCAAGACGTTTGGTACTATTGTCTAGTTTTCATTTTGTACTGCTAACATAAATGCATTCTCTTGGATGCTGGCTTGTTCTTTGCCAAGAATCACATAGACTGAGGCCCTGGTGATACAAGTTTTGCTCTGCAAGTTCTGATTTTCTTCTTTTCCATTAATTTTCATTTCCATCTCTTGATCAACCTGGGTATTTTTCCTTTAAAAAGCTTATGGATTCGTACGGTATGAGTCAGCTGGGCTGTGCTGACTGATTTTGGGTAAGTATTAGCCTGCTGTGGAAGTCCACAGCTGGCTGGGAGAAGCACTTTTTATTAAATAATAATAATAATAATAATAATAATAATAAATTTATTTTCTCAACCTTAGAACTACAAAGCTCACACAACACTTTAGATTAGAAAGCTGAACTTGTCTAGGAGGGTTTTGGTGTTCAGGCCAGGGTCTTTCCCTTGGATAGTGACCTCCTGAATATTCCTAAAAATGTTTGTTCGTGGAGGCACCTGCCCTTTATTTTGCATAATGTATGCAAAATATATGTGAAGACATGGTTTGTTATTTTCCACATTTTCCCACAAGATGGCACACTTTTCTTATGATAGCTATACAGTGCACGCTAAAACAGTGTAATGCTGCCTGCGTATAACAGTAATAGAGTATTTACTCCATAGAAGTCCGCTGCTAAGAGGAGATTCAGAGCAGCCCTGCGGAGAAGGACTTGGGGGTGGTGGTCAATGAGAAAATGAACATGAGCCGGCTTCAGTGTGCGCTTGCAGCCCAGAAAGCCAACCGTATCCTGGGCTGCATCAAAAGGAGTATGACCAGCAGGTAGAAGGAGGTGATCCTGCCCCTCTATTCTGCCCTCATGAGACCTCACTTGGAGTATTGTGTGCAGTTCTGGTGTCCTCAACACAAAAAGGACATGGAACACTTGGAACAAGTCCAGGGGAGGGCCACGATGATAGTCAGGGGACTGGAACATCTGCCATACAAAGACAGGCTGAGAATGTTGGGGCTGTTGAGCCTGGAGAAGAGAAGGCAGCATGGAGACCTCTTAGCAGCCTTCCAGTATCTGAAGGAGACCTATAGGGATGCTGGGGAGGGACTCTTCATTAGGGACTGTAGTGATAGGACAAGGGATAATGGGTTAAAACTTAAACAGGGGAAGTTTAGATTGGATATAAGGAAGAAGTCCTTTACTGTAAGGGTGGTGAGGCACTGGAATGGGTTGCCCAGGAAGGTTGTGAATGCTCCATCCCTGGCAGTGTTCAAGGCCAGATTGGACGAAGCCTTGGGTGGTATGATTTAGTGTGAGGTGTCCCTGCCTATGGCAGGGGGGTTGGAACTAGATGATCTTAAGGTCCTTTCCAACCCTAACTATTCTATGATTCTATGATTTACCCTGGCTAGATATCTCACAGAATATTGCTTTCCTTCTTTACCTCATGTTCTCCTCCCATTGCTTCCTCTCTCAGGCGGTGGAGGACCTGTGTCCATGCCGTCATAAGTTAGGCTTCCCACAGAATTGAACTTTATTGTGTGATGACTAAAGAACCCACTTTGGGAACTGTGCTCTTTACCCTGGAGACTACTTCATCTTGCATGTAAAGGACAAACCATTTCTGGTGTGCAACGAGGCAAATACTTTGAGCTCCATAATGAACACAAGAAGAAGAGCAAAGGGTGTCTTTCATCAAAATATGTTTAGAAAATCTGGAATTAGTTTCTGAGGGATTTTTTGTTTTGGTTTGTTTTTTTGTTGTTTTTTGGTTGGGTTTTTTTTTTGAGGTTTTTTTCTTTATTTCTTTCTGTCTTATTCTGTTAATACTTGGCAATAAATTAAATTGATTTTCCCCAAGTTGAATCTGCTTTGCCAGTGACAGTAATTAGTAAGTAATCNGCAGCCCTGCGGAGAAGGACTTGGGGGTGGTGGTCAATGAGAAAATGAACATGAGCCGGCTTCAGTGTGCGCTTGCAGCCCAGAAAGCCAACCGTATCCTGGGCTGCATCAAAAGGAGTATGACCAGCAGGTCGAAGGAGGTGATCCTGCCCCTCTATTCTGCCCTCATGAGACCTCACTTGGAGTATTGTGTGCAGTTCTGGTGTCCTCAACACAAAAAGGACATGGAACACTTGGAACAAGTCCAGGGGAGGGCCACGATGATAGTCAGGGGACTGGAACATCTGCCATACAAAGACAGGCTGAGAATGTTGGGGCTGTTGAGCCTGGAGAAGAGAAGGCAGCATGGAGACCTCTTAGCAGCCTTCCAGTATCTGAAGGAGACCTATAGGGATGCTGGGGAGGGACTCTTCATTAGGGACTGTAGTGATAGGACAAGGGATAATGGGTTAAAACTTAAACAGGGGAAGTTTAGATTGGATATAAGGAAGAAGTCCTTTACTGTAAGGGTGGTGAGGCACTGGAATGGGTTGCCCAGGAAGGTTGTGAATGCTCCATCCCTGGCAGTGTTCAAGGCCAGATTGGACGAAGCCTTGGGTGGTATGATTTAGTGTGAGGTGTCCCTGCCTATGGCAGGGGGGTTGGAACTAGATGATCTTAAGGTCCTTTCCAACCCTAACTATTCTATGATTCTATGATTTACCCTGGCTAGATATCTCACNTTAGTGTGAGCCTGCTTATGGCAGGGGGGTTGGAACTAGATGATCTTAAGGTCCTTTCCAACCCTAACTATTCTATGATTCTATGATTTACCCTGGCTAGATATCTCACAGAATATTGCTTTCCTTCTTTACCTCATGTTCTCCTCCCATTGCTTCCTCTCTCAGGCGGTGGAGGACCTGTGTCCATGCCGTCATAAGTTAGGCTTCCCACAGAATTGAACTTTATTGTGTGATGACTAAAGAACCCACTTTGGGAACTGTGCTCTTTACCCTGGAGACTACTTCATCTTGCATGTAAAGGACAAACCATTTCTGGTGTGCAACGAGGCAAATACTTTGAGCTCCATAATGAACACAAGAAGAAGAGCAAAGGGTGTCTTTCATCAAAATATGTTTAGAAAATCTGGAATTAGTTTCTGAGGGATTTTTTGTTTTGGTTTGTTTTTTTGTTGTTTTTTGGTTGGGTTTTTTTTTTGAGGTTTTTTTTTTTTTTTTTTTTGGAAAA